>BPTQ01000009.1:189731620-189758120 GCA_019973895.1 Chrysanthemum seticuspe
ACATACCTATTACAAACCTAACCTGATTATACCAGCTCCAAACGTATAGTACGCACAATTAAGAAGGCCTCTCCCATACACACTTGTTATACCCGATAAAAGAAGTGCTTTTAACTTCTCTCTCAGTTCTCTGGTTAGAAGCCACTTCCGTGTAACAGGTACCAAACCTTAAGCCTCCTACACTCGTTTTACGGGTTCCGAATTTCACTTAAAAACCAAAAACTATATTTTGGTTTCTCTATTTCTCGCTAGGAGCAATGCTTGCTCAAGGTGAACTGCCTTCTACCTGGCATCATGTCCGTGGGTTCAATAATCTCGAAAACCGTCACTTCCATGAAGGACGTATTGTAGACACCTCTCTACAATTCGAAGAAGGTATCAATACCTCCTTCCGAGCCATAGGACTAGAATGTCTTCTTGAAATTAATGAGAAGATATGTCCAAGGTTCATAATGGAATTCTTCCGTCAAGTGGAACTCGTTCGTAACGAGGATCGCTCTTTATCTCTTTGGTTTTATATCAAAAACCAAAAATTCACTTTAAGCCTTGGGCATTTTGCTCACATCCTCCGAATTCCAAACCATGGACAATGTGCCTTCACCGAAGATTGGTCTCTTGACTCTCTCTTCAATTTTCGTGAAGAAAATAGCCCATATTGTTCACACATACCCTCTCCGGAAGAATTAACACGCATGATATGCAAACCTCGACCATATTAGTCCAATCCAAACATTATCCATACACGGGATATCCGAGAAGAGTATAAGCCTGCTGCTCTTACTCTACGTGAAAATGTTTGGAGTCTTAGGGGAAATCGAGATATTCTTCCTGCTTGTTGTGCTCACATGTTGTACTATTTGCTAACACAACAACCATACAATCTCACCTACTTCTTCGCAAGGCGAATTGCAAACCTTCAAGGCTCCAAGAATAAACTCATTCCTTATGGAATGTTCTTGACACGCCTCTATCACAATCTTATGCACTTCCATCCTCAATTTCAAAGTCCGTTGTACGTACTTGTGAACAAGATGATGGAACCGCTAAACATATCTCTCATGAAGACGTTCTTCATTCATGATTCCACCAATACCCATCAATCACATAATGATCCTCCTAGTGAAGACACTCAAGGAACCTAGAATAGTCAAATAGGATCTATTCTACTCTACTCCTTTGTTACCAATGTAATCCTATCTCTTTCATGAAATAAAACATCTTACATTTGATATCCTAGTTTTAGAACTCCTTTAAAAAAAACTTGGAATATAATGCACTGTCATGATCATTGCATACCTTTAGTAAAGGCTCTGTCTAGCAGATAGACGGATCCCAAATGTTGTACTAAACAGATCCCTACATCTAGGGAACCGTGGGATCCGGCAAAACAGAAAATGCAATTGCAAGCATTATATGTCAAACACATCACTTAGAACACCTCACACTAAGCTAAACATAGTGTCTTAAGATTGATCAAGACTTTATCAAGATAGGTTGACCTTTCCTACTCTTTCCAACTCACATAGATCACATTCTAAGGCTTTGTTAGATCTATCATTTCAAATCCATCACTCTTCCGCTCTCAAAACTCACACTTCATTTTTTTACTTGATTCCTCACAACTAGGTTAGAAATCCTTCGATTATGACATTATTGTTCATTAATCAACCTCACCTCAAAATTGATCAAAGTTGATCAAATCCTAGTTTTTCCCATCTCAAAACCATTAGGATATTTTCCAAAACACAATCCTAAGACACAACCTGATCTCTAGGATCATTTAGTTTTATTCAACTTCAATTGACATCTTTAATGTCATCCTTGGCCATCCATTGGTATTTTTTTTGTTCCAAATCCTTCCATAAATAACAATCATTAGCTACACCACTCATTGCCTTCAAACACTTAAGCACACCTTCATTTAAAACACTTGGGAGAACTGAAACACTCAAGGTGATGTAGGTTTAGGATCTTAGAAACATCATTTCCACTCTTTCATAAACTGCTGAAAGCCGGATCCCTAGAACTAGCCTAGACGGATCCCTCTGAGAAGGGAACCGTGGGATCCGGATGATAGTCTATGACAAATCTTGGTAAAACAATCATTTCAACTCATCTTCCTAACTCAAACACTCCATCTCATCTTAAATGAGTTCCTATAATAGCACAACCTCTGTAGTTGACTCTTGTGCATGCTAATCATCACATTCCAATGAACCTTAGTGGCTTAAGGCTTAAATGCACTTTCCAAATCTCTTGGTTTATAAACCACCTTGTTAGGATCTCCATAGTCATCACTCACATCCTAACTTTCATCCTTTGCAATCTCTTCAAATCATCTCATCATGAGAAAAACCCCAAGTAACAACCTATCCACCAAAGAACCACCCATCAAAAGGGCTCGTGTTGTACACGAAATCTCTTCAACCGAATCATCTCCGGTCAAACCAATCAAACCAATTCCTAGAAGGTTAGTACCCACAAAATTACCTATGCCAAACACCACCATACCTCCTAGGCCAAACAATATCATCTCCACTAAACCATCTCCATTGGTTCCTAGAGCTATCTCTTTTACATCCCAACAAATATCACCTCACCTCTACAATTTAGAGGACTTACCACCTAGGCCGTCTCATCCACTTCCGCCGACAACATTCTCCTCATTAGGAGGAACAATGATTCAAAATCAAGGTGTTGAGTCAACACTTGCTCCGGCTTCCTTTTCGCCGTTTCCACCATATAATTCTATTTGGATTATAAGAAATCACCAAAGTCAACCACCCGACCTTATGGAAGTTGACACATCTTTACCACCATCATCATTCTTGATCGAACCATTCCTAAATGGACCTCCACCAATCCCTCCATCATTCGAGGCGCCTCAACCCACTTCAATTGATCCTTTAAATTTAGCCACTTCATTTTATCCACCACCACTACCTAGCCATGACAAAGATTGTTATCATTGTCAACATGTTGAAAGTTTGATACATGAAGTACGAGAAGACCAACGTTTCATGTTCTATCATCTCCTCGAACGTTTCGACGAGATTAAACCTAAAAATAACTTGAGCTAGAGGATTATAGTGGTGTCTAAGCTTTAAGCGTTAGTTGGTCTAAGAAATTCCTAGTTATGTATTGTCTATTTTCTTATTTTTGAGTCATGTATATCATAACTCTTGTTTTATTAAATGGAATTACATGCTACTTGTTATTTCGTTGAGCATATGATTACTTTGTATTCATATCTCATTTGTGTGATAACATTACTTGTTATATCACCTTTGCTGATTTTGGTCATCAGCCCGACGGATCCCTCAGTATTGCCTAGACGGATCCCTACTAGAAGGGAACCGTGGGATCCGTGAAGTCAGAATATTTTTCTTTATCACATTTGCAGGAATTGTGAATTATACTTGCTTTCTAACCTTTGTTTTGTAGTATATCAATTCACTCATGAAGACCTTGACATCCTAAAGCTAGGGGGAGCTTTATGTCAAAGCAATACTTTGCAAATTACTTGCAATACTAGATTTACTTTTCATAACTTCCCATTGCAAAGTTGCAATCATCTAGGGGGAGCAAACCTAGTTGCAAATGATCTAGATTAGAATTACTTTCTTGACGCCCTTACTTAGGGATGGACTCGTCAAGGGGGAGTAAGATGAGATCTATTCCCGTTACTTACTCTTTATTTTTCTCTTTCACATGTTTTTCTTTAAAAACAATGTGTTGCTTTTCTTCAAACACTTTTTGTTTCGACAAAAAGGGGGAGAAGAAAGTAAAAACTACAAATTCAAACGTTTACGAATTTTAGCTTTTCCTTAAAATAATTTTATGTTTTGTCATCAACAAAAAGGGGGAGATTGTTAATACAAATAAGCCGTAAAAACGTTTATTTATATTTTACGATCTTCTATTGTTTTGTCGATAACAAAAGTAAAATCATATTAACGAAACAAATAAAATACGTAAATGGTTTGAACTAATAGTTTTATAACACAATTACGTTTTTCACATAAAACACTATAACAAGATTAAGTGATTTTATATTTTAGATACACATGTACAACAACTAGTGTTTACATATTGGCTTAACAAGTTTAAGTAACTCTATGAGTTAGATACATATGTACAACAACTAGTGTTTACATATTGGGTTAATACATACTTATATTAAGTACACTAAAATGGGTAAAAACAAGTATATACTAAAATGGGTAAAAGTAAGTATATACTAAAAAGATAAAAACTAGCAAATGGTTTTTGACCCATAACCCATGGTTTTATATATACCACTTACACAAGTTCAATGTATCCTTAAGGTACATTGTATCTAGATTGAAAACCATGGATCAACCCATAACCCATGACCCATGACCCATAACCCAAAATACCCATGGGCAAAGAGGAGCGGACCACAGATCCCTAGCTTTGTGCTAGCCGGATCCCAAGTGGAAGGGATCCATGGGATCCGGGGAAACAGTAGGTTTTTCCTCTATAAATAGTGAGCCATTTCTTCATTAGATCTCACCCCTCCCCAACATACTTTCTCCCCTGAGTTAAATCTCACTAACCATAGATCCAAGAGATCTATGTTTGTAGTTTTGTTTTTGTGTGATCTTGTAGGTTCCTCTTAAAGGGAAGATCACCACCTTTGAAGTCGAGCAAGCTCAAGTCCATGAGTTGCCAAGCTTCCTCATCATCAAGGCTATTGAAGTCCTCTTGTTGATGATCCCTTTCTTACTTCAAAGAAGCGTAGTGTTAAAGACATTAGTGAAAGATATCTCAAGTGTCAAGACGAAGATGTTAGTGAAGGGTATCTATCGTCTATAAGATAAGCACTTGTGGTAGGTGCTTAGAAGTCAAGACAAGAAGCATTAGTGAAAGGTGCTTAGAAGTGAAGACACAAGACATTAGTGAAAGGTGTCTTGTAGATCTAATCAAAGACATTAGTGAAAGGTTTCTTGTAGATCTAATCAAAGACATTAGTGAAAGGTGTCTTATAGATCTAATCAAAGGCATTAGTGAAAGGTGCCTTAGATATACATTCGATATGGTGTGTTTCGATGTACTAGATAGACTAGCATTAGATCCAAGGATATTGATGTCCTTGATGATGTTGTAAAGGAGTAGATCTCCTTTGGGATTAGTCGTTGGTGTAGTGTGGTAGTAGTTCCTCCATTGCAATGGAACTAGGTGCTTAGCCTAGTACCTAATAAAGGGTAGGCGACGTTGTGAAGGTGTAGTTCACCTAAGGTGTGAAAGAACTCGGTGGTTAGCCTAGCACCGTATAAAGGGTAAGCGACGTTGTGTTAGGTGTGGTTCGCCTTGGTGTGAAAGAACTCGGTATTTAGCTTTGTACCGGAAAAAGGTTAAGCGACGTTGTGAAGGCTTCTCCGCCATAAGGAGATTGGTGTAGTGATTACAAACTCTCGAGTAGGTGACTCGGGGAGTGGAGTAGGGCAAGGAAGGTGTCCTTGTAGCCGAACCACTATAAATACTCGCGTTGTGGTTTTGTGCTTCTTACTCTTATCTTTTCATTACATATCTTTATATGCTTGTTTATCAACATCCAACACACACGACCAAATAGATTGACATAAGTCGATCTAAATAGTTTAAAAGGGAGTTTTAATTGGTAAAACTATTCAACCCCCCCTTCTAGTTTTCCACAGAGACCATTAAACCAATCACATATGGACTTTATAACTTATATACTATGGTAGAAAAGATAAAAGGTAAACATAGCAACTTGAATCACCTGAAACGGACAAACGAGTCAAAAGTTATAGTCAAAAGAAGTTAGCGAAACCAAAACGCCAAAACTGCCAAATGGAAGCTGTTTAGGGTCTGTCCATTTTAAAAGTGGTACTTCTGGTCCGAATCATCAAAAAGTTAAAACACGAAAGTTGTCCGGAACGACGTTTTCCTCCAATGTGAAAGAAGCTCGGACACTGAAAATGCTTAAACAGGCCATTATCTTTCAAAAACTGAAACTGCCATATATATAGTTTCACGACTATACTTTTGTTACAACTAAAAGCAAACCAAGAGGCCTAATGGCCATAAGCCAAGATCACGGCTACGGCTAAGGTCAAAGCTGAGTCTCAAGACCATGATAGTCAAGACCAAAGCCATGGCAAGGCCATGGCTAAACCCTCAAGGCTTCCCTAGCCGAGACCGTAAACCAAAGGCCTTAGCCTTGACAAACCTAAACGTATACAATACAATTTGGATCTACTCCCTCGATAAACCATGAAACTATACTTTAATAACCAACTTTACAATTTAGAAACTTGTAAACTTTTCTTTAAACACTTGTGACATAAATTATGACGATACTTGTGATAACCATTATGATTTCTTAATCATAACCAAACAACCTTGTAACTTATGCTTACAAACCATATGACACCTATGATATATATAAACAAAACATATGTTTTATCTACTAAGTGCAACACTACTAGGGAGCTTCATGTAAGGGGTTTCATTTGAGTAAAACTGTTAGGATTCGTAAAATCCAGTAGTTAAAGTGTCGGTCACCTCAAGTATATGTAATCGTTAGAAAGCTCGTAGTCGTAGTTATTTGATGTTAAGTAGTATTTAGTTTAGTAACACCGTGGAGGACGGACGGGTCTTTACCCACTGTATTCCTGATCCACAACCCGTAGGTGGCGTTTATTTGTAAGACACTATAAATACCCTCTACCTCCCAAGGTAGAGGGTTGGAGCTTCAATACCATTTTCCTTTGTTTCACATAGTTCCCAACACTCTTCCCTTTCTCTCTCTAGAACTTTCTCTCTCTAAACTTACTTGAACGCCTCTTGTGATTATGGTTTAGTGTGTTTGTGAAATCCAATATTCTACAAATGGTATCAAGAGCCATGGTTTGATCACTCATCTTTCTTGCTCTTTGTTTTGGTGTATTTCATAAGGTTTTTGGGGTATTAAGTGTTTAGGAGAGTTTGAATCATTTAGACAAATTCTAATGTTAAAGTTTGAATTTTGCTTGTACTTTTGCGTTTAGGATCATCATATGTGTTTAAGTTTTGAATTGGAAGGCTTAAATCATTGTGGTTTGGTTGTTTTTGATTGATAAAGTGGTTATTTTTGAACTTAGTACTAAGCGAGTTGAGTCTCGGATATACATTTCTTCTAAGCGAGTTGCTTTGTTACTGGATGCGAGTTGTTATATAGCGAGTTAAGCTTTTAAGCGACTTGGTGGTTAAGCGAGTTGTGTCTGTTTGCGACTTGCTACTAAGCGAGTTGATTATTAAAGTGACTTGATTCATTAAGCGAGTTGATTGTGTTGCGAGTTGGTACTAAGGCGAGTTGGCTATTTAGCGACTTGTTTCATTAAGCGAGTTGAGCGTGTTGCGAGTTGATACTAATGCGACTTGGCTATTTAGCGAGTTGATTCCTTAAGCGATTTGATTCTTTGAGCGAGTTGGTTGTTTAGCGAGTTGATAACTAAGCGAGTTGAGTGTTTAGCTACTTGTCTATTTAGACTTGTTACTTCTTCGTGACACATTCTTACGGTTGTTCTTTTAGTTTAGTAAAATTCCGTGAAAGAATCAATTTCCCGGTTTAATCAAAGAATAGTAAAATCCCGTAGAACTTGTAATCATGGCAAACATCGTTCCTACTAATGTTTCTTCCGTAGCGGAGGATGTTCAAGCAGCAGGGTCAGATACACGTCCACCTATGCTTGACAGAACTGATTATGACTCATGGGCACAACAAATCCGATTGTATTGCTTGGGAAAAGAAAATGGAGTCAATATTCTCAAGTCAATCGATGAAGGACCTTATCAGATTGAGACTACCAGAGACTTAATTGATACAGCTGCAGATGGAACAATGGTCTATGGAATAGACAGACCAAAGACGTATGATGAGCTCAATGATAAGGATAAAAAGAGATTCGATGCAGATATCAGGGATTCTAACATTAAACTTCAAGGTCTTCCAAAAGACATCTACAAGCTTATCAATCACAACAACAAAGGCTGTATGGGATAATGTCAAGATGCTTCTCTCAGGTTTTGAATTAACTATTGAGGACAGAGAATCACAACTGTATGATGAATTTGAACATTTCAAGATGAAACCTGATGAGAGTGTCTATGAATATTACGTGAGATTCTACAAGCTTGTTAATGACATGAGGAACATCAGAATGACAATGCCAAACATTCAGCTGAACTCAAAGTTTGTGAACAACATAAATCCCGAATGGCACAAGTTTGTCACCTCTGTGAAACTAACCAAAGGATTGAAGAATACAAACTATGAGCAACTCTATGCTTTCCTTCTTCAGAATGAGAGACATGCTATGTTTGAGAAAAGGATTCTGGAGCAATTCAAAACCAACCAGGGAGAGACAAGCTCATCAAATGATTCAACTGCCTTCTACTCAAACATTGGAATTACCACCAAAGCATCTCAAGTTATACCCATGGGTAATGGTAATCACAAACTCATTCCCGATCCAATGTTCAAACAAGCTGATGCTGATGCACACGTGGGAAAATTCATTAATCAACTCGCTCTCATGATTAGTCAAAACATGAACTCTCTCCCACGCACCAACAACAACCTTAGAACAGCATCCAATCCACACAATCAAGCCACTGTCAGAGATGGGAAGGTTATGGTTCAACCAGTTCAAGAAAGGCAGTATGAACAAGGGAGAGGTGGAGCTGGTAGAGGATATGTGGCAAATCAGAATAGGGGAAGGATTGGAAATCAAGGACAAGCAAAGCCGATCAAGTGTTACAACTGTGGTGGTGAGGGACATATTGCAAGGAACTGCACATCACCAAAACGCCCTCAGAATGCAGAGTACTTCAGGGATAAGATGTTGCTTGTGCAAGCTCAGGATAATGGTGCAGCTTTGGATGAAGAGGAGTTGTTGTTTCTTGCTGAGGGAAATGCTAAGATATATGATGCAGATGTGGATGAGCAGCCAATTCAGGAAATAGGCCACAATCATCAGAATGCCTTTCAAGTCGCTGATTGTGATGCATACGACTCTGACGTTGATGATGAACCTACTGCACAAACAATTTTCAGGGCTAGCATTTCTTCAATTGTCCCTTTTAAAGTCTCTTCATCACCACAAGCTGTTCCATCCAAAGACAAAATCATTTCTGAGATATTAAAACTATATGATGATGCTGATGTGCAAAAGATACATGACAAAGTACAATCAACTGAAACTATTGAGTCAGATATTGAAAATATGGGTAATATCAATGTTGTCCCATATGATCAATATGTGAAACAAAGTGAAAGTGAGATTGTACCTAGTGATGCATCTTCTGCAGTCAATGATGACTATGTTTTTGATGAATACACTGCATGTGCCCCTGATGATTCTGTTATCTCTGAACTTAATGCCTATAAAGAACGAGTGGCCATTTATGAAAAACATGCTAAGTTTAAGTTAACCACCCGTGAGCAGGAAATGGATGACCAAATGCGTACAACTATTAGAAAAAGTAAGTTTAGAGAAGAGGTATTAAAACAAGAGTTAAACTCCTTACAAGAAAAGCTTTCTAAAACTGCTAAGCAAAAACAGGAACTTCATGAAAATGTTAAAATGCTTAAGCAAGAATTCACTGCTAAGGAATCAAAACTTTTGAATGACTTTTCCAATCTAAAAAATCTGAAAAACAAGCTTGAAAATAAGTTGTACGTACAAGGAAATACCATTCAGACTGCTCACTTGATCACTAAGCATATAGTTCTTAGCGATAAGCATAGCATTCCCCTTATTGAGGAACCAAATCCAGAGGTCATTAAAAAGGCTAGAACTGCTCATAAGCTAATTTATGATGGCAATGAAATCCTTAAGCCAAGACAGAAACCTAGTTGCGCTGAGTGCACTGAGGAAGATAAGAAATTAGATGAGGTCACTAGGGAGAAAATGAATAAAAACTTAACAACCCTATATGTAAAGAGAAAAACATAACCATCAAACCCCATGATTACAAGAAGGAAAACTGGATTTCCTTGAACAAGTTTAAGCCTCAAACGTTGTTAACTCCCGAACAAGTGTTCTGGAAAAAGGATTTAGATAAGCAAAAAGCAGAGAATCTTGTTGTTACAAACCCTCCCCTTAGGAAAATGCCTTCAGCGACTGTGTATCCTCCAAATACACCAATGCTTCTAGTTCCAAGAACTATTGCCACTAAGAGCAAGACCTTAATCAGTCAATATGTTATATTTCAATTATTTGTTGACTTTGAGAAAACTTGTAAGAAAAGGATCACACCCACTGGGATAACTGAAGGGGAAAGGGGTTTTGAGCAAACAAAAGAATGTTATTTAACAGAGGTCATGCCCTTCTTTAAACAACTAAGAGATCAATTTGAGAGTCTTAAAAAGGGGATAGATACAGATATTAAAGGAATGGAAAAGGAATTTGATGCAATGATTGTTGAGGTTAGTGACTATGAGCGAGCATTAAAATATAATGAAATTGAGAGGAAGAACTTGCATACCTTAAATGAGAATCGGATTTCTGATTGCATTTCTCAAGATGTGTTCTATACTGCCACTAATTGTTCTATTACTGCCTCTCAACTTCATGAATTATCTGTTGCTTTAAAAGTCTCCCATGATCGTGTCATTGAGCTTGAAATCAAAAACGCTAAACTAAGTGAGAAAATTGAACAGGATGATCATGATAATTTGGTAAAACATTTTTCTAAACTAGAAGTTGAACATTTTGATTTACAACTAAAGTATCAACATCTCAAAGAAAATGTTAAAACCTCAAACATCAAGATATCCTCAGATGTTCTAGAGTTTGATGCAGTTTTTGAAATAAACAAACGTGATGAACAGATTCAAGCTCATTGTAACACGATCAGAAAACTAAAAGCCCAAATTTCTCAATTAAAGGGTGAAATGAACAATGTGACTGGCTCCCAAATGCCTCCTCCTTTAGATTCTAGGAATTCTCAAAATTTTCATCTTCAAAACTTGGTTAATGCTTTACAAAAGGAAAATGAAAGTTTTCTAGAAGAAAATGAAAAGGTTAAACATCATTTCAATGAGTTATTTGAGTCAATAAAAGTCACTCGTAACAAAAATAATGAAAAAATAACTTCATTACAAAAGGAAATTGAGAATCTGAAGAGTCAGGTAAAAGGGAAAATGCCAATGACAAATGGGGAGAATGGTGCTTCAAAGGTGCAGGTCTGTAATAAATATGCTTTGTATGTGAAATATGTTCCTCCTCATCTTAGGAATAACAAACTTGCTATTCAAACATATTTCTCATACCTTAAGGACAGCCTAGAATGTCTCCGTGAGATTGTAGAAGAGAATAAGTTAGAAAAACCACTTGATAATGCAATTGGCCATGTATGCTTATATGCCAAACGATCTCAAGAACTTCTAGAATGCTTAATTATAATATGCCCTAAAACCTTAGGTGAGCAAGTCAATCCCTTGATACCGTGTTCTATGCCTAGTGCCAAGTATACAACTCATTCAATGCCCAATGTTATGAGTGTGAACTCTAGTATACCTTCAAGTAGTTCAGATCCCAGCACATCTAAACAGGTAATGCAAAAAGTAGATCAATCAACTAATGTTCCCATAATTCCCTCTACAGGAGTAATCAGTGACATTAAAGCGAGCAGGTCAAAGTCTCAAGGAAATACAAGGAATGATAGGACCTCGCAAGCTAAGAATGTGCATTGGAAGAAAGTAGAAGACCAACCTAGGAACTTTAAGTTTGAGTTGAATAAAATGAATCGTGTTGATTCTAGTATTAGCCATAGGTGTACTGTAATTAATTCAAATTCTGATACTATCTGCAAACCATGTAATGATGTTTGCTTGAATTCTGTTACTAATCATGAATGTGGTGTGAATGTTTTGTCTAATACTGTCAAATGCCCAGTTAAAATTGTTAATGCTAAAAATCATGCTAAGAAGGCTAAAAGGCAAAGGCGAAAGAAAGTTAGAAAACAGTGGAAACCCACAGGAAGAATATTTAGTAAGATAGGTTATCAATGGATACCTGTTGGCCATAAGGTTAATCAGACAATGCCCACTAGAAAATGGATGCCTACTGGTAGAACTATTCCCTTAAGAAGTGAACACACTTTGAATAGGTCAAATACGGACACTAGTACTAAATCTATTCATAATGATTCCATTGCTTCTATTTCTGATATGGATGTTTCTATTTCTGATGTGGGTGTTCCAATCACTGTTACTAACCAAATGGAACCCATTCTTGCATGGGGATCCCAATTATCCAGTTATCCATTCTTTTCTGTGTTCAACTGCAGATCGTTCAAATCGTTCTGTGGTACCTAGACTCAGGCTGTTCCAAGCATATGACTGGAGACCGGTCGCGGCTCATGAACTTCATGAGTAAATTCATCGGGACAGTTAGATTCAGGAACGACCATTTTGGAGCTATTATGGGTTATGGTGATTATGTAGTTGGCAAAAGTGTAATCTCCAGGGTATATTATGTGGAAGGTCTTGGTCATAATTTATTCTCTGTTGGTCAATTCTGTTATTCCGATCTAGAGGTGGCCTTTAGAAAACATACTTGCTTCGTTAGAGAACTTGATGGTGTGGAATTATGAAGAGGTACTCGTGGTTCTAATCTATACACCATCTTTATCGAAGACATGATGAAGTCTTCTCCAATCTGCTTACTGTCAAAGGCTTCTAAAACAAAGTCATGGTTATGGCATCGTCGTCTCAATCACTTGAACTTCGGCACCATTAATAACCTTTCCAAAAAGGATCTTGTCAGAGGCTTACCCATATTAAAATATGAAAAATATCATCTTTGTTCAGCTTGCTAATTGGGTAAAAGTACGAAACATGCCCACAAACCAAAACCCACAAACTCAGTAATGGAAGTTCTTCATACCCTTCATATGGATCTGTGTGGCCCAATGAGAGTGCAAACCATTAATGGGAAGAAATACATTCTAGTAGTTGTTGACGACTACTCACGATTTACTTGGGTAAAGTTTTTGAGGACTAAGGATGAAACTCCATATGTCATCATCAAACTAATCAAACAGCTTCAGGTTCGACTCAACAATACAGTCAGAATTGTTTGAACAGACAATGGCACAGAGTTTGTTAACAAAGAGTTAATTCAGTTTTATGAAAGTGTTAGAATCAGTCATCAAAGAAGTGTTCTACAAACTCCTCAACAGAACGGTGTAGTTGAAAGACGAAATCGAACTCTTGTGGAAGCCGCAAGAACAATGCTAATTTATTCAAAGGTCCCAATGTTTCTGTGGGCTGAAGCCATTGCCACTGCTTGCTATACCCAAAATCGTTCCCTTATTCATACCTCTCATGGAAAAACTCCATATGAACTTGTTCATAAACGAAAACCTGATCTCTCCTACCTTCGTGTGTTTGGTGCTTTGTGCTATCCAACGAATGACGATCAAGACCTAGGTAAATTAAGAGAAAAGGCAGATATTGGAATTTTTGTTGGTTATGCACCAAACAAGAAGGGTTACAGAATCTATAACAAGAGAACCCAAAATATCATGGAAACAATTCACGTTACGTTCGATGAGCTGACCGGTCAAATGGCTCAAGGTCAATCCAGTTCTGGACCCGCATCCCAACTTTCATCTAGTAGTCCTATCAGTTCTACTCTTATCTCTAATCAGTCACCAACATCTCCTTATGTATCTCCCTCTGAAGATGATTTGAAGAAATTGTTTGATCCTATGTTTGATGAACACTTTGAGCCAAGTGCTATTGATATGCGAATTTCATCAACAGAGGCTGCTTCTACCCTAGTTAATGAAGTCAATCCTTCAGTTTCCATGTCATTAAGTCAGGAAGCGCCTGCTGCTGATCAATCTGTCTCATCAACAAACCTTCAATCACCGAGTGTACATCATGGAATTACTTCTGATTCACAGGATGAAGTTAATCCCTTTGCTACTCCCGAAGATGCTCTATTTGAAAATATATTTGCTCCTGAATCATCATCTGAACCATCTTCATCAGGAGACATCGACTCTGCTACCTCAGTTCCACAACAACAACCACATGAACACCTCAGAAAATGGACACATGATCATCCACTAGCCAACATCATTGGAAACCTCTCTTGTCCAGTATCCACAAGGAAACAACTTGCAACCGACGCCTTATGGTGCTTCTTTAACTCCGTGCTCTTTAAGATCGAACCTAAAGACGTTAAAACTGCTATGAATGAAGATAGCTAGTTCAATGCCATGCAAGAATAAATTCATGAGTTTGATCGATTAGATGTATATGAATTAGTACTTGCTCCAGACTGGGCTATGATCATTGCTCTTAAGTGGATCTTCAAAGTGAAGCTTGATGAACATGGAGATGTTCTGAAAAATAAGGCTAGATTAGTTGCAAAAGGATACCGTCAAGAGGAGGGTATAGACTTTGAGGAATCTTTTGCTCCAGTTTCTCGTATCGAGGCTATCATAATCTTCTTGGATAATGCTGCTAGCAAGAACATGGTTGTCTATCAGATGGATGTGAAAACCGCCTTTCTTAATGGAGATCTGAAAGAAGTGGTTTATGTCAGCCAACCAGAGGGTTTTGTGAATCCAGAGCATCCTACTCATGTTTATCGCTGAAAAAGGCCCTTTATGGTTTGAAGCAAGCTCCTAGAGCATGGTATGATACGCTATTAAAGTTTCTTCTATCTACTGGATTCAGCAAAGGAGCAGTTGATCCTACATTGTTCACCAGAAAGTCAGGCAAACATTTAATTCACGTTTAAATTTATGTTGATGAAATCATCTTTGCCTCGACTGACCCCAATGAGTGTGACCGTTTTTCAAATGAAATGGGTTCTAAATTTCAAATGTCAATGATGGGAAAATTTTCATTTTTCTTGGGATTACAAATTTCACAAAGTCCCGGAGGCATTTTTATAAATCAATCTAAATATGCAAATGAGATTTTAAAGAAATTTGGATTTGAGTCTAGTGACCCTGTTGACACTCCCATGATTGAACGTACTAAACTAGATGAGGACCACTCAGGGATCATGGTAGACCAAACGAAATATCGTAGTATGATTGGATCCCTGATGTACCTTGATGCGTGCCAAACAGTCAAGCTAAATCACTCAAGCCGGCCACTTGTGAATGGCAGGCCGTAATCAGCTTAAAACTGCTTAAGCACGAATGCAATGAAGATCTGGGGAGTATAGTGTTTCCCCGGGTCGTTATGTCCCAGCGAGCTATGCAATGGATTATCAAACGTAAAGTGATCGAGGAATTTGAACGAAAAAGGGATTTGATTATGATTATAACTACAGAAAAAGCCAACAAATTACAACGGCTTAAATGCAAATTAAAGGAAATTAAAAAGATAAAAACTATTAAATAAACGCTATCACTATATTTAAAATGATGAACGTTTAAAATTTAAAACTTAAAACTTACGTTTAAATAAAATTACGTAAACGTACAAAATAAAAAGTGAGATCTAAGGAATAAAAGTCCTAAAAATATGAAAATGACATTTTTACAATCCTAATGATAAAAGAAAATTTATAGAAAAAGAAAATTATTTTTATAACTAATTATCTAATTGTTATTAATTAAAAACTATTTTTAACTATTAAGTAATTACCTAAAATACAAGAAAATGTGAAATAAAGCTAGAAAAATAAAATTAAGACTTAGAAAAATCTAAAATATCAAAAGAGAATTTTCAAAACTATTTTTGTATTTTTCTGATTATTTTTGGATTTTCTAGGAATTAAAATCTATTAAAAACTAATTAAATTGCTAAAAATTACAAAATAAACTATGAAAAATCTGGAAAATTACTTTTTTTACTTTTTATATTTATCTAAACCTAATAAAAATGAAAAATTATTTTTTTGAGACTTTCCTTAATTTTTTGTATTAATTGCTAATTAAAAAGTGCTAAAAACTAATTTAAATGCAGAAAAATAGCAAACCAACTTAGAAAAATCTGAAAAATTCAAGATAAGCTTAAAATAATGTGAAGAATCTAGGAAAAATGGAAAAACAGGTGGTTGTGTGTGAGATTAAGCAACTGCTATAGGAAGTGCTTATAAATAAGCACTTTGATAAGCCAAATGAACAAAACAAGCCACCAACTGATAACAAAAGTTCTAATATGCTATAATACCCCAAATGCAACTAAAAACAACAAGCTATAGCCTCTGAATTGCCAGATTAACAGAATTGATGTATTGAGTAAATGAGCTAAAACAGTTTTCAGTAGCTACTTGCAGTCACCAAATAAGCACTCAAATAAGCTAGAAATCTAAAAGAAAAACTTGGAACCTACACTAGACCTGGGTGACTATGTTTAAACCAAAAACCAAGCTTGGATAAGCTCTAATGAACTCTGTGCAACCCTGGACAAATCTGAGAAAAACTCAGATTCTGCAAAGGTTGTGAACAGGGCAACTAGGACCCAAAAGATAAGCTAGTTTGGAGCTTATAAAAATTTGACAAAAATCAACAAAAATGGTGATAAGAATTAAGACCAACTGAAGTTTTTAAAACACCAAGTTCTACTAGATTTGACCCAGAAATGAAACAATTAAAAATCCTCTCAGTCTAGCTCAAATCCACTTTTTTCAGTTTTGACTTTTTAAAGCAGTTGAGTTAGTTTGACTTTCATGAACTTTGATTCCCATTTGTGAGATGATTTTGATGTTATATGATGTTACAAGCACAATGCAAGCTATGTTTATTGAATTTGAACACAAAACAAGAATTTGCAAATCCAACAACACAACAGGTAAACTGTTGAGATGAATTCAGTTGAGATTTGACTTTCAATGTTTGCAGGCACAATATTTTGACTCAAATGAGTTCACTTATGCTAAATAAACTTGAACCAACAAAAATCTACCACTGCACAAACCTATAACACATATTTGGTGGCAAATCCAAACACACTTTTAATGACTGATATGAAAGTTTAATGAGGTAAACTACTGACTTAGCTAATGCCAATGATTAAACTGAGTTTACTAGACCTAAGAACAACTTTTTAAACAAATTTTTACTACTTATAACAACAAGAACAGATATTGCTAAGAAACTTGAAATATGCACTTACAATGGGTCCCTAGCCACTATGGCTTGAAACTGATCCAATGAACACCTAACCTATCTATATCAACCCAAATGACTAAAAATCAACCCAATTCCATTCCTGCTTTAACCCATTCCATGCCTGCATCAGATTTGCTCCAAGTTTGACTTTTATTGACCAGATTTCTAAAATGCTTGAAACTTGATTACAAGCTTACAAAAAGCTATTATAAGCTTATATAAGCTTGTTGGAGATTGAAACTGAGCTGCTAAAAGCTTAAACAAAGGAGTTTGAAAATCAAAATCTCAACAGTGGACATAAAGTGTGGAAATTGAACATTAACTTGAATTGATGTTTAAACAGAGTTGCAATACATTAAAACTACTATGTTTGATACAAAATAACTGGAAATTTCAATTGAGAACTAGTTAAGACAAGTTAAGCTTAAAAACGACATACATTGTAAAAAAATAAACTAACTACTCTTCTCTTGTTGCTTCCTCTTGTCTTTTATACACCCAAACTGTTTCTCTCACCTTTCTGAATAGTTCCCAGCATAAATCTCAACCATTGATTGTGAAAAATTGATCTTGGCCATTCAAGTGGTTTTTGGCGCCAAAAACATTTTAACAGTTGGAGCTTGAGTGAGATATTGGAGAAGGCATTAAATGCTTCCTTGGCTTGTTGTGTTTGGAGGAGGGTAGAGTAGGGATATGATGGTGGGTGGAGTGTTAGCAGGGAAGGTTGCAGGGAAGTGATGATGGTGGATATGGCAACCCGTGAGGTTGGAGGGAAAGGTGGAGTCAAAGGCATTTGACTGAGGATTAATAATAGGGAGGGTCAAAAGTGGGGGTCCAAAAGGCTAATTGGCAGGGATCCAAAGGGATTAATGACAAAGGTCTAAGAGGTAAAGGGTTTTTAATTATCAAGGACTTCATTTGCCATTTCTGAAAATACAAGGACTAGAACTGCCAATTCTGCAAAGATGTTTCAGGGGCTGAAATTGACAAGTGTTAATATTACAAGGACCAAAGTTGCCATTTTCAAATTTTCCAGGGACCATTTTTGCCAAATTTCAAAGTTGGAGGACCAAACTTGTAATTTTTTCAAACTTTTGATATTTTTCACCAAAGGACTAATTTTGACAACTTATGATTTTAAAAGGACCTTTGGTGACTTTTCTTTTGAAATTAAGGCTCAGGGACTATTTCTGATAATTTTTGAAACTTGGGGGACTGAAACTGCCAATTATGCAAACTTTGCTCATTTTTCATCTGATTTTGAACATTTTGCAACTGAAACATATAAAATGCAATTTTGGAATATTTTCAGTATTTTGATGCATATCTGAGCATTTTTAAACGTTTTGTAGTTCATATTTGACTAAAAATGATGAGTATTTACACACTCATCAATCCCCCACACTAAACTATTGCTAGTCCCTAGCAATCTTTTGAGAAAAACTTAATGGATTTGAATCTCTTTACCAAAAGCCATTACTTCTAGAGTAGCCAAATGTTTCAGTTCAAGTAAGAACCATGGTACACCGATAACCATGTGATTTTGAGCAAACCACCAGCTTCCAACGGATTTGATTTGTCTTTACCAGAAGCCGTTTGCTTCTGGACTAGCCAACTCTTAGATAAATTATCAATATTATCTTTGGTGAGCTAATTACCAATTATGGTTTTTCCACTGCCTTTACCACAAGCCATAAACTTGCGGGCTAGCCAACTCTTCACTTTTTAGGATATGGTGAGCTGAATACCATACAATTTTGAGCAAATTGCAAGCCGTCAACGGATTTGAGATATCTTTACCAAGAGCCGTTTGCTCCTGGATTAGCCAATCATTTTGTTTATTAGACAAGGCAGACTGATAACCAAATGAGAAAGTGTAAAACACTTACTCCAAAAAAAATTTTGGCCAAAAACGGGGGAATTAGGCGGTATAATTACATGATAAAATTCGTGAGAATTCCCCCCACACTAGAAATGAATATTGCCCTCAATATTCAAAGTACCGGCGGTTATGCCGAAACAAAGAACGTGAAAGGGAAATACTACGGCCATTATTTAGAAAGAAGATTTTTTTTTTTTTTTTTTTTTTTTTTTTTTTTTTTTTTTTAGAAACTTATATACACAACATGTGGGGCAACCCCCCCCCCCCACACTAGGGTGGTAGAAAGTAGAAAGAAGAAGCTAAACTGTCAAGTTTTGTCACACAAGCTAGCCACTTGTGAATGGATAACCGTAACAAACTTCAGACAGCTCAGAAATATGGGTGACAACCCATATGGCATGCTACTGTTTTTGATTCCCGAGTCGCTAGCTTGACTCGATCCCCGCATTCATTGTTTCATGGGGAAAGTTTGTAAGTCCGGGACAACCATGGATGGAATGTCCTCTCCAAAGTAATGCTTCACTCGATGACCATTCACTTTAAAATTAGGACCATCGGGTTGAGATAACTCAATGGTACCATAAGGATAAACCTTAGCGATAGTAAATGGACCAGACCAACGGGACTTGAGCTTCGCCGAGAAAATCTTCAATCTTGAATTGAAAAGAAGGACTCGATCACCAACGTTGAAAACGCGGTTCTTGATTTTTGAGTCATGAATATTCTTTGTCTTTTGTTTATAGATCAAAGAGTTCTCGTAAGCTTGATCACGGAGTTCACTTAATTCATTCATTTGAACTTTCCGGTGATCACCAGCTGTCTGAATATCAAAGTTGGCATGCTTCAAGGCCCAGTATGCCTTGTGCTCGAGCTCAACCGGCAGATGACACTCCTTCCCGTACACCAGCTTGTATGGAGTGCACCCGATGGGTGTTTTGTAAGCTGTACGGAAGGCACAGAGTGCGTCATCTAGCTTATCCGACCAAGAGGCACGGTTTTCACCAACCGTCCTCTCCAGAATTCTTTTAATCCCCCGGTTGGAAACTTCCACTTGCCCACTTGTTTGTGGGTAGTACGCAGTAGATAGACGGTGAGTTACACCATACTTTTGCATGACTCTTTCAAATTGGTCATTGCAGAAATGCGTACCACGATCACTGATTATGGCTCGTGGAGTTCCAAACCTGGCAAAGAGAGATTTCAAGAATTTCACAACAACTCGGGCATCGTTGGTGGGTAAAGCTTTAGCTTCAACCCATTTTGACAAGTAGTCAACGGCCACGAGTATGTATTTGTTACCACGAGAAGAAGGAAATGGCCCCATAAAGTCAATGCCCCATATGTCAAAAATCTCACACACTTGAATGGCGTTTTGCGGCATTTCATTCCTTTGTGAGATATTCCCGTGACGTTGACAAGCGTCACAGGTTTTGACAAATTCATGGGCATCCTTATAGATTGTGGGCCAATAGAATCCGGAATCAAACACCTTCTTGGCGGTGTAGTTGGGGCTATGATGTCCCCCAGTAGGTCCAGAATGGCAAGCTTTGAGAATGTCAATAGCTTCCTGACCATATACACATCGCCGGATGACTTGATCCGCACAAATTTTAAACAAGTAGGGGTCGTCCCAGAAATAATGTTTCACATCCTTAAAGAATTTATTTTTCTGTTGGGACGACATCCCTTTCACCACAAATTTACCCGCATGGTAATTTGCGAAGTCAGCAAACCATGGGGTAGAAGAGTCTCCACGAAAAGAAACCACATTGAGTGTTTCGAGAGGAAATGTTTCGTTTATTTCCTTTTTCTCGAACACATCTTGGTGAGGGTTTTCTAGACGGGAAAGATGATCAGCAGCCAGGTTGTCAGCTCCTTTTTTATCACGGATAATGATATCAAATTCTTGCAGGAGGAGAACCCGACGGAGCAATCTCGGCTTTGCATCTTGTTTTGCAAAGAGATATTTGAGAGCCGAGTGATCCGTATACACCACGCATTTGGTCAAGATAAGGTATGGCCGAAACTTTTCAAACGCATACACCACAGCTAATAATTCTTTTTCTGTAGTGGTGTAATGGGTCTGAGCTTCAGTCATAGTTTTGCTTGCGTAGTGGATAGGCTGAAAATGCTTGGTTTTGCGTTGCCCCAAGACTGCACCGATAGCAAAGTCACTTGCATCGCACATGAGCTCGAAGGGTAAATCGCAGTCGGGGGCAACTAGAATGGGTGCTTCCGTAAGCTTTTTCTTTAGTGTTTCAAAAGCTTCGATGCACTCAGGAGAAAAGATAAAAGGAGCATCTTTTTCAAGAAGGTGGGTCATAGGCCGAGCGATTTTAGAGAAATATTGAATGAATCTACGATAAAACCCGGCATGACCTAGAAAACTCCTAATACCTTTGACGGTAGTAGGATGAGGCAATGTAGCAATAACATCAACTTTTGCTCTATCTACCTCAATCCCATTCTTGGAAATCTTATGGCCAAGGACTATGCCTTCTTTGACCATAAAGTGGCTCTTATCCCAATTTAGACATAGATTGGTGTCTTCACACCTTTTTAACATTTTGTCTAAATGGGAGAGACATGTATGAAACGAGTCCCCAATGACCGAGAAGTCATCCATAAACACCTCCATAGTTTCCCCGATCATGTCGTGGAAAATTGCCATCATACATCTTTGGAACGTGCCAGGAGCATTACATAAGCCAAAAGGCATACGTCTATAGGCAAACGTTCAGTATGGGCAGGTGAATGTGGTTTTCTCTTGATCCAGCGGATCAATGGGGATCTGAAAGTAACCCGAGAAACCATCAAGGAAACAATAGTACTCGTTCCCTGCTAATCTCTCAAGCATCTGGTCCATGAAGGGTAGAGGAAAATGGTCTTTACGGGTGGCTTCGTTTAACTTACGATAGTCAATACACACACGCCATCCCGTAACCAATCGAGTTGGAATTAACTCGTTTTCTTCATTCGTGACAACAGTAATGCCACCCTTTTTTGGAACGCTATGAATTGGGCTAACCCAAGGACTATCAGAGATCGGGTAAATCAAACCGGCATCA
Organism: Chrysanthemum seticuspe; assembly: GCA_019973895.1. Classification (NCBI taxonomy): domain Eukaryota; kingdom Viridiplantae; phylum Streptophyta; class Magnoliopsida; order Asterales; family Asteraceae; genus Chrysanthemum; species Chrysanthemum seticuspe. Next base: position 189,753,692 of record BPTQ01000009.1, read on the forward strand.
AGAAGTTTGAGAACCTCTTGTTTGATAACCTCGTGAATCTTAGGATTCACCCTTCTCTGATGTTGGACTGCTGGTTTGAAGTCATCCTCCATTAAGATTTTGTGAGTACAAAACTCAGGGTTGATACCTTTAATATCGGAGAGTTTCCAAGAAATTGCTTGCTTGTGTGACTTCAAGACCTTTATGAGAGCAGTTTTCTCCTCCTCAGTCAAGTCTTTAGCAATTATGACGGGTAATTTATCATCACCCTCCAAGAATGCATACTCGAGATGAGGAGGTAGGTCCTTAAGTTCAACCTCGGGAAATTCATCAGTAGATGTTTGTACTGATTTGATTTCCTCAATCGTGATCTCTTTCGGAGGGGGTGAAGATAATGGATCTTCATTAAGCAATTGCTCAAGATAAAGGATATCTCCCTCCAAATCATAAACACCATCAATTCCAGGCGGAATTGATTCATCGGTAGCAAGAAATTCATCGATCTCTTCCAGAAGGAAGTCACCTCCCTCAAACGGAGTGAGAGAGGGGGAAGAGTCGGCAATGATAGGTTGAGAAGATGTGGTGGAATCTCCACTCACAGAATTATGAAGATAACCAAGAAACTCTTGAGAGTACTCCTCTGAAGCAATATCAATTAAATCGACTCGATTAACTGATTCAGTTTCATAATTTGAGGAGTACCTCGAAGTTTGATCGAGGTTAAAGGTAACAGCTTCATTACCCACACGTAAAGTGATTTCTTGCTCAAATACATCTATAAGAGCACGTCCCGTCCTCAGGAATCCTCTTCCAACAATGAGGGGAACTCGAGGATCGGCATCGAAATCAACGACCACAAAGTCAGCTGGAAAATGGAACTTTCCTACTTTCATGAATACATCCTCGGCGATTCCAAGAGGACGAGATATAGAACGATCTGCAAGTTCAAGAGTCATGCAGGTAGGAATAAGTTCCGGAAGAGAAAGTTTCTTCCACACTGAATAAGGCATCAGATTGATGCTTGCACCAAGATCGGCAAGGGCAAAGCATTCAATCATCCCAGGAAAAACACAAGGAAGAAGAAATTTTCCGGGATCTCCTAGCTTCTCAGGAAGCTTCTTTAACAGAACAGCTGAGCAGTTCTCGTTTAAAGGAGTTTTAGCCATTTCAAACAGCTTTTCCTTATTGCTCAACATGTGTTTCAGAGTAGATGCAAACTTGGGCATCAACATGATAGCATTCGCGAAGCTTATGTCAAAATGAAGTTCTTGGAAAATTTGAAAGAATTTTTCCATTTGATGACTAGCTTTCTCGCGGAGCTTTTGCTCATGTAAACGTGAGGGGTAAGGAATAGAAGTTTTGGATTTAGGGTTACCAACTGGAGGTTCAAAAACAACTCCAGGTTTGGTATTGGGTTTCGGGACAACCTGAGGATGGACATTACTGGTACTTCCGTTATTAGTAGGAAGTTCCTTGTCCTTTGTCGCCTCAGGCTCGCTTTCCACTACCTTCGGGAGAGAAGAAGAAGAGGTAGTAGGAATAGCGGGTCCATCATAAGAAGCACCACTTCTGGTTGTGATCGCCTTTGCATCGCCCTTCGGATTAGCGATCGTGTTGCTAGGTAGAGTACCTGAGCCCGAGGGTCGATCATTTAAAGACTTCTTAATGTCAGAAATCTGGCTAACCAACAACCGATTCATTTCCTCTTGGGATTTCATGAATTGTTTCAACAACTCATCAGATGATGGTCCAGTTGGAACAATGGCTTGAGTTTGCACAGGAAAATTCTGGCCTCTATTGTTAGGATTAGGGCCTTGATAATTTCCTTGATTATTTCCATGAAAGTACCCTTGGTTGAAATTTCCCTGACCTGGGTTTCTATTGAAATTTCCTTGGTGTTGGAAATTTTGATTCTGATTTTGAAAACCTTTGTTTGGACTGAAATTACCTTGGTTTTGAAAACCTTGGTTTGGTCTATTCTGATTCTGATTACGGTTTTGATTGAAACCGGGAGGTCTAGGGTAGTGGTTAGGACGGTGGTTCGGGTCTATAGGAGCACGATATTGGTTGCCTCCTTGATTAGAGATCCCGCCCACAACATTGGCTTCAAAAGGGTTACCATCGGTGGCCATACAGTTGTAATAAGCATGGGGGCCACCACAGGTAACACAGACTTCCACTTTCTTAACTTCAGCAGGAGGTGAAGTTTGTGGAAAAGAGACTTTCTTTTGGTTGGAGAGAACCAAAGCTTGAATAGCTTCCGTGAGTTTATCAATCTTAGCATCGGTGCTAGACTGACTCACGGGCGATGAAGAAGAAGAAGGACCAACACTGACTTGGGATACAACCGGCTTGCTTCGTGCAGTGCGGACTTTAGACTTGTTTTCGATGATCGCTAAAGCTTCTTTGACAGTTTTGCTCAAGAAATTTCCTCCCGCGGAGGAATTGAGAGAATCTTGATCAGATTGACTCACTCCATTGTAGAAAGTATCGAGTTGCATCAACTCGGAGAAACCGTGGTGAGGACATTTGCGAAGCAATTCCTTGAAACGATCCCACGATTCACTGAAGGATTCATCAAACTTCTGAGTGAACTTGATGATTTCATTTTTAAGACTCGTGGTTTTGGAAGGTGGATAAAATTCATTCACAAATTTCTTCACCAGATCTTCCCATGTCTCAATAGACTGAGGGGGTTGTTTTTCAAGCCAAATCCGGGCTTGCCCCTCAAGAGAAAATGGGAACAGAAGAAGCTTAACAGCATCAGTAGGGACATTCTTATACTTGATGGTAGATGCAATCTTGTTAAACCATCGAATATGAGCATGAGGATCATCCCGCTCAAAACCGTAGAACTGATTTGAGGTTACAAGATTCAGTAACCCGGTCTTGAGTTCAAAATTTTCAGCCACGATGGCTGGTACAACGATAGAATCTCCATACCCGTCGATGGGTGCCTGGAGAAGCTCACACATAGGGCGTTCTTCCGCCATGATAACGGAAGTAGTGTGAGCAGTCCGGATCTCAGATCCGACTGAAGGAGCAGAAAGTCTACGAACACGCCTTCTTGGAATCTTGACAAGCTCACGAAATGGGCTCACAGATCTAGAAGAGCGAGTGCGCATACACCAGAGTTAACTCTAAGGAAACTCAGAGTTAAGGAGAGAAATGGGAATTATGAAGACGTTTTATAAAAATGGTGTGAGAAGAATCTTTATGGGTTTTCGGGTTCTGACAAGTAGATATCACAACAAAATCAATTAACACAAAATCGAGGCAAAACAACAGTGAACTTAACCAATAATCACAATATGAATGGCTTCTTTGAAAAAGGTACACCAATCACAAGGACACAAAGGCAAGTTTTAAATCTTTAGTTCGGGAACTTATTATGGTCGCACCCCCAGTTAGGTAGTGCACTGCCTTGGTTTGCGGTGGTAATCTTTTAAGTTGTTATTATTAAGAAAACGACAAATCTTTTTGTATTTTTTTTATATTTGATACATATATAGAAACAAAAGGAAAAATATTTTTGTGTTTTATACGTTTTTGGCTGTTTTTGGGTTTTTGGAGTTTTTATAAGAAAATATGGATATATATATAGATGATAGATGGATGATATGAACAAATGAGTGAGTATTCAAACAACTAATCTGCTAAACGGAAGATAGATCAGCACAGCTCCCCGGCAGCGGCGCCAAAAATTTGATTGGTTCCCAGACGGTCAAGTTTTATCACACAAGCTAACCACTTGTGAATGGTCAACCGTAATAAAAGTCCAACAGCTTGAGAACGCAATGCAATTAAGTCCAGAGGAGTATAGTGTTTCCCCGGGTCGTTATGTCCCAGCGAGCTATGCAATGGATTATCAAACGTAAAGTGATCGAGGAATTTGAACGAAAAAGGGATTTGATTATGATTATAACTACAGAAAAAGCCAACAAATTACAACGGCTTAAATGCAAATTAAAGGAAATTAAAAAGATAAAAACTATTAAATAAACGCTATCACTATATTTAAAATGATGAACGTTTAAAATTTAAAACTTAAAACTTACGTTTAAATAAAATTACGTAAACGTACAAAATAAAAAGTGAGATCTAAGGAATAAAAGTCCTAAAAATATGAAAATGACATTTTTACAATCCTAATGATAAAAGAAAATTTATAGAAAAAGAAAATTATTTTTATAACTAATTATCTAATTGTTATTAATTAAAAACTATTTTTAACTATTAAGTAATTACCTAAAATACAAGAAAATGTGAAATAAAGCTAGAAAAATAAAATTAAGACTTAGAAAAATCTAAAATATCAAAAGAGAATTTTCAAAACTATTTTTGTATTTTTCTGATTATTTTTGGATTTTCTAGGAATTAAAAACTATTAAAAACTAATTAAATTGCTAAAAATTACAAAATAAACTATGAAAAATCTGGAAAATTACTT
>BPTQ01000009.1:189759095-189878629 GCA_019973895.1 Chrysanthemum seticuspe
AACCCACATATTTTCTGTTCTCCTTCGTTGTTCTCTTCTCATCAATCAAATAAAAAAATGTTACATACAGCAAAAATTCGAATTGAACAGAATTGATCAAGAGTTAACTTTAAAGGTCAATAAAACATAGTTTGTATCATCAAAATTACATAACGTTGAGATAAATTTGTAGTTAAGTTCAATTACAAGTTAAAGGTGTGAAATACAGGTGACAACTCTAAAACTAAAAGTTTGAGGAAACAAATTCGAAAATCGTCGAGTCAAAGTTAGAGGTTGTTCGAATATATTCGAATATTATCGAAAAACATTCGAACATTAGTTCAAAGTTCGTAAAATCTTTAGACCAGTTATTTTCAGTTTGAACCTCCTTTAGACTACGTCCGTACCTTACCCAATTTCGTCCTTACCTTAACCCAACTAAAAATCAGTAAACCCAACTATATCTATCCAATCCACAAGTAACCTAGTCAAAGTTCGGTATCACCGATCCCTGGGTAACATTCACGTATAAAGTTCAAAGAATCGTTATAGCTCCAAGTTTGACTTTTATTGACCAGATTTCTAAAATGCTTGAAACTTGATTACAAGCTTACAAAAAGCTATTATAAGCTTATATAAGCTTGTTGGAGATTGAAACTGAGCTGCTAAAAGCTTAAACAAAGGAGTTTGAAAATCAAAATCTCAACAGTGGACATAAAGTGTGGAAATTGAACATTAACTTGAATTGATGTTTAAATAGAGTTGCAATACATTAAAACTACTATGTTTGATACAAAATAACTGGAAATTTCAATTGAGAACTAGTTAAGACAAGTTAAGCTTAAAAACGACATACATTGTAAAAAAATAAACTAACTACTCTTCTCTTGTTGCTTCCTCTTGTCTTTTATACACCCAAACTGTTTCTCTCACCTTTCTGAATAGTTCCCAACATAAATCTCAACCATTGATTGTGAAAAATTGATCTTGGCCATTCAAGTGGTTTTTGGCGCCAAAACCATTTTAACAGTTGGAGCTTGAGTGAGATATTGGAGAAGGCATTAAATGCTTCCTTGGCTTGTTGTGTTTGGAGGAGGGTAGAGTAGGGATATGATGGTGGGTGGAGTGTTAGCAGGGAAGGTTGCAGGGAAGTGATGATGGTGGATATGGCAACCCGTGAGGTTGGAGGGAAAGGTGGAGTCAAAGGCATTTGACTGAGGATTAATAATAGGGAGGGTCAAAAGTGGGGGTCCAAAAGGCTAATTGGCAGGGATCCAAAGGGATTAATGACAAGGGTCTAAGAGGTAAAGGGTTTTTAATTATCAAGGACTTCATTTGCCATTTCTGAAAATACAAGGACTAGAACTGCCAATTCTGCAAAGATGTTTCAGGGGCTGAAATTGACAAGTGTTAATATTACAAGGACCAAAGTTGCCATTTTCAAATTTTCCAGGGACCATTTTTGCCAAATTTCAAAGTTGGAGGACCAAACTTGTAATTTTCTCAAACTTTTGATATTTTTCACCAAAGGACTAATTTTGACAACTTATGATTTTAAAAGGACCTTTGGTGACTTTTCTTTTGAAATTAAGGCTCAGGGACTATTTCTGACAATTTTTGAAACTTGGGGGACTGAAACTGCCAATTATGCAAACTTTGCTCATTTTTCATCTGATTTTGAACATTTTGCATCTGAAACATATAAAATGCAATTTTGGAATATTTTCAGTATTTTGATGCATATCTGAGCATTTTTAAACGTTTTGTAGTTCAGATTTGACTAAAAATGATGAGTATTTACACACTCATCATACCTCACAACTAGTAGACCAGACATCTTGTTCGCTGTTTGCATGTGTGCTAGATACCAGGCTAAGGCTACTAAAAAGCACCTTGAAGCGGTTAAACGGGTCTTTCGGTATCTCCAAGGAACCATCAATATGGGACTTTGGTACCCGAAGGACACCGGTATGTCACTAACAGCCTATGCAGATGCTGATCATGCAGGATGTCAAGATACTCGTCGAAGTACGTCTGGAGGTGCTCAGTTTTTGGGTGATAAGCTTGTGAGCTGGTCTTCAAAGAAGCAAATGAGTACTTCTATTTCCTCTACAGAGGCTGAATACATAGCCATGTCGTCTTGTTGTGCTCAAATCCTATGGATGAGATCCTAATTATCTGACTATGGCTTTGAATTCAACAAAATCCCTCTGTACTGTGATAATAAAAGGGCTATTGCTCTCTCATGCAACAACGTTCAACACTCAAGAGCAAAGTACATCGACATTCTACATCATTTCATCAGGGAGCAAGTTGAAAACGGTGCGGTGGAACTTTACTTTGTGAGGACTGAATACCAGTTAGCAGACATCTTCACCAAAGCTCTTCCTAGAGAACGTTTTGAGTTTATTCTTCCACGTTTTGGTCTTAAGAGTCTGCAACCGGAAACACTCAAACGTCTTCAAGAGAAAGAAGATGAGTAAAAGGTTTTCCTCATCTATCTCCTGTATATATTTATTTAAAAAAAACAAAATACAAAACTTGAAAAACCTTCAAAAAGTAAATATAAAAGTATAAAATTGTCAAAATCCATTAAAAAAAAAAAAAAAAAAAAAAACTAAATTAATATTAGAAAATCTTGAAAAATTCCAAAAATATTGTTATTTTGTCATGTTTTTCCTTATTCGATATCATCTACGGACTTTGTGTTAACATTCAAAGAATGTCACGGGTTTTTAGATGTTCTTCGAATGCACATAGTTTTTGATAAAAAAAATAAAAAAAAAAAAAAAAAAAAAAAAAAAAAAAATGAGGCGGAGAAAAATGGTGGCTTATTGTCATTTCAGGCAGTAACCCGTGTTCAAAGAAAGAACAGAGCCATGCTTTATCTCATGTTTCAAACCTAATGCTCTGATTCTAAAAACAAATGTTTAATCTCAAATATTTTTCCTTCTAAAAATTCCTCTGAAAAATATTTGCAATCTCATGAAAACTCAATTGTTTTGAAAACACTTCGGACTCTATTTTTGAAAATCATAAGAACTTATCAAGTGTCAAAATCTCAATCCTTCAATCAACAACATTCGTCATTGATTGAGGGGGAGAATGATTTTTCAATTAAATCAAAAAGTGTTCTTTTCAAACAATTTGCACTTAAATGAGCAAGGTCTACTCCAAATGTTTTACAATATTTTACACAATTGGTTCAAGACCTTGGTTATCATTATGTTTTCAAAAGATAATCATGCATGTTTAATCAATGGAGTTTAAAGTCTCAAAATCCAATCCTTATCAGTTAAAACGTTTTTTTCATAATCAAGTCACAATTCTCCTTAAAAGCTTTCAAAATCAATTTAAATCTACAGAGATCACAAATCTCAAATGATTTGATAATTGTGATCGGGGGAGAATTTGTGATTTAAATTGGATTTAAACTGATAATTCGATAAATGGTTTCATAAGTGTTTAGCATGTTTTCCTCCCCGCATGTGACAAACGATTTCAAATCTTCCATGCACATGTTGAGGGGGAGCATCTACTTTAAACCTCAAATTATTGAAACGTGATTGAATTGTCTCTAAGTGCAAGTTTCTTCCAATATGTGCAAAACTCTTTCAAACTTCGAGGCACATATTGAGGGGGAGCAAACCTTTGAAAACCTCATCCTTCCTCAAAATGCTTTATTTACTCAAATTGATTGGGAAGTGATGATGATCATTTTTAGAAAATGTTAATAAAAAGATTGGACCTTTCATTCTTAATCTAACGATTTCAAAGATCTCTTGCCTCCATATGCTAAACTAATTCTGAATTTTTATGCATATATTGAGGGGGAGCATTTCTAAAATATTAAAACAATTAAGATACAAAATGCTCTGACTTTAAATCACATGTATCTTGATTGATTTTCAAATGGTTTTCAATTGGTTTCAAGGCGGAAGATCAACACCAAAAGACCGACCAACTTTACTTCATGCATGGTGATATAAGGATGATAAGGTTAGGTTGAGATCCTATGATCCGCCAGAACCGGAGGGATCTACCCAGGGACAATCCACTAGTTAGTGTAGAAGTCCTTAGGTATGATGATAAAAGGAGAAAAATGAGAAATGGGAAGAGTGCGGACTGAGACTGAGCTAGTACTAGAATAAACCCAACAAGATTCTAGTAATGAAGTCTCGGTAAGCACTAAAGGGGTTGAAGAATGAAAAAGAATTATATGTAAAAAGGGTTAAAAGAAATAGCCCTCCAATAATTCAACCTTAGGGCAGAAACCGAGTTCAATACATATGCTACTGGTGTTTACTAAGGTAACACTGGTATTGAAGACAAGACGTCATGGACCCAGTGACGCATTGCACTACAACTTCCCAAGCCACTCAAGTTCCTCTTAAAAGGGCTTGTTTCATTCTCACGGGGAACCGACATTATCTATCGACTTCCTCTTAGAGTTTGTTGATTTTGAAGAAGGAGACCCTCTCCCTAGTCTCCGATATAGGAATCCAAATATGCACTATTGAGTCTAGAGCCACGAGATCATCAATTAAATCTCTTTAGAACACTATTAATGAAGACTTGTTGTTTCACACAATGTGGAAAGTAAATATATATTTAGAGTCCTACGCATTATCCTTGTGATATTGCCAAAACATCCGAGTGATATGAAAATATTCACGATGAAGATGGAAATCCTTCTAGAGCCAACATCAAACAAGCTCTTGGTGGGTGACATGTGAAATCTTGCAAAAGATCAAGCTTGTGACAACTGGATAGAAACGATGGGGCGATTCACTCTTGAATCAAACTTGGTCCAGGTTATGGATTGACGGATACCTTTGAAAAACCTGTCGTTGTGCTTAAAAACTCTTTTCTTTAGCACATCGACTGTGTACTTAGTTATCAAAATAAAAGGTGTTTATGATTGATAATTGATTTTCATTAAAACCTTCGTTGTATTGGAAAAACAATTTCTATTGAGCAATACACGATTGTTTTTCAAATCTCTTTTCATCAACCAGTGAATCTCAATTCGCTGGTTCACTCACTCCGTGTTGTCTTCTTTGAGACACTCCGGTTTGAGAACAGCTAGAGCAGCTGCGAAACCCTGTCAAGGAAATTCTTCGGAATTATACCTGATCACAGGCAGTACTTGTACTGATCAACGGGGTACCGTGGGCCATGTACCTCAATTCATCGAAAGTGATCAAAGACACTTTCGTGCACTTTATTGCTAACTGTCTTGTGCATGTACACCCCGACGTTTGCAGTTGATCATAATGAAGCAGTCAATCCGTAGCCGCATGCTCACACAACACATTCACTTCTAAAGATATCATGATTAGTGCGTCAATGACTCTGATACTGTCACTCCATGCTTCTGCTACGCTGCTGCCAATATCATGAATCAACGAAAGCTTCCGCTACTCTGATAAGAATATATCATGATCCAGAATGTGAGCATGACGGTCCAAATGTCACTACACTACTATGGATGAGTCAGAGATTAATGTGGCTGATGATCTCAAAGCTGGCTCAAAACTCATTATCACGTGGATCAGTTAAAGACCTCCACTCAGATTATCCAAACATGCGAAAATGAAGAATCAAAGACTAAGAGCTACAGAACAAAGAACATGAACAAGAATCCAAGAATAATCTCTATGTAATATCTGTTTGTATTCTACGTAATTTTAATGTGTGTTTGAGGTGACCTCCCTTAGGGGGAGATTGTTAGGATTTGTAAAATCCAGTAGTTAAAGTGTCGGTCACCTCAAGTATATGTAATCGTTAGAAAGCTCGTAGTCGTAGTTATTGGATGTTAAGTAGTATTTACTTTAGTAACACCGTGGAGGACGGACGGGTCTTTACCCACTGTATGCCTGATCCACAACCCGTAGGTGGCGTTTATTTGTAAGACACTATAAATATCCTCTACCTCCCAAGGTAGAGGGTTGGAGCTTCAATACCATTTTTCTTTGTTTCACATAGTTCCCAACACTCTTCCCTTTCTCTCTCTAGAACTTTCTCTCTCTAAACTTACTTGAAAGCCTCTTGTGATTATGGTTTAGTGTGTTTGTGAAATCTAATATTCTACAAAAACGTATCGATGGCCCGAACGGTAGTACGATATCTATAAACTAAATACTTTTTCACAACTAGACCATTACTATAAAACGACATACACAAATACCATGTACTACATCATGATCAATATAGAGACGTATATAGGCTTGTTATTTCTTTAGCATCATTATTTCAAACCTAAGTCGCAACATCCTATTCTAGGTTGCGCGTAGAAGTTCTCACAGAATATCCATCATTCTCATTATACATTTGATATCATTTACTCTGAGGTGAGTTCATAGCCCCACTTTCTATTACTTAATTGTTTTACAAACCCTTGGGGAAGATACATGCTTTATTTTAAATCGAACACATTGCTTTCAAATTATACTTGAATATATTAGTTGCACTAAGTACACTATTGCCAAAGTCCCTATTATCATGAACCATTAATCACTTGCGAGTGAACACAAATAATGTGGATAGATCTATCAGGAATGACAAGTCCCATTTGTGTTGACCGGGTAGGCAAACAAACGCACTCTATTTGAAGATCCATAGGTTTAATGGAAAATTACCTATTAGGGCATTGGTTACTATTATATGACAGCTGTTAACGTTTTGGTATCATGAGCTTAGTGCAATAATATCTGTTTTATTTTCAAACCATTGGTGTGAGTCTATAGCTCACATTACAAACATAATGTGTTCAACCATCAAACAAACTCTATGAATTTCACTCAACCTTTGTGTTGACAGTTTTAAGTATATATTTCAGGTCCATATTGTACGAGGCTGGCACGGAGGAGCACGGATACTCAAGAAGGCTATAAATTTTATTATCATTCGAAAACCAATTTAATGTATTTTGTAAACTTGGAACCATTTGGGACCTCATTTTTGTAAACTCTGATATTTATATAAATCGAATGATAAATCTTTTAAAACGACTCCATTAGAGTTCGTTTTCTATTGCTATGACTGTTGTGCCATGAAGTAACACCCAGTTTGAATTCCGTTGCGTATCACGAAATTGGGGGTGTTACAGATCGGTATCAGAGCCACAGTTATAGAGAAACGGGTCTAATCGAGACCTAAACTATAACCACTTTTAGAAACAAAACATTTTATAGCCTTTCGCTCTCCGTGCCTTCCATCCTCCAAATGATTATATGACTTATAGGTAGTTTATGCTACACAAACATAGTAGTATATTGATATATACACTCGACATATTTTCAATCATTTTAGCTAAACGATAGACTAAACATATCTGCGTATGCCTATTCTAAGACATTTTGCCACAATCATATTTTCTCAATCATGTATCTACTCGTGCATTTTAGGATTACGAAACTTTATCCAAGACATTGTAACTAATTACAATGGTCTTTCTTACTTCCCAGACATTGTGAGATACAATGGTCTCATTCATTTTTCAAGACACTGTGTGATACAGTGGTCTCTATTACACTCTCAGACACTGTAAATCCTACAGTGGTCTCTATTACACTCTCAGACACTGTAAATCCTACAGTGGTCTCTATTACATTCTCAGACACTGTAAATCCTACAGTGGTCTCAATTACATCCCCATACACTGTAAATAAAGCAATTAACTCATTTATTCCTTAGACATTGTGAGTTACACAATGATATCTCCATCATTTCTTAGACATTGTGAGTTACACAATGGTCTCAACTATTTCTTAGACATTGTGAGTTTCACAATGGTCTCTATTATTTCCTAGACATTGTGAGTTACACAATGGTCTCAACTATTTCTTAGACATTGCGAGTTGCACAATGGTCTCAACTACTTCTCAGATATTGTAAGTTATACAATAGACTATAGAAATTATCTTATAAAACCTTATATGGTATTGTCTTTACATGAAACCCATCACAGTCTATCAATTTCCCTAATGGAAATACAAGAAATGGGATTTCTAAAGGACAAACTAATTTATCATCTACAAAAGCTGAACTTCAGCAACTTTCTCTACATTCATTAAAGTCCTATTTTAAAACCTTCATTATTAAAAGTTCGTGATTCTATCCAAGTATGGACTATTTTAGAATTACTTAAAACTTTCTTTCCATACGTATCTACCCATACTATCTTCTATGCAATGGAATGTGAAAACATAGGTTACAAGTCTTTTATGGCCAGGACTTGCAACTGGATGGTTTGATAACGCCTTTGCTTAGTGGACAATTTCTCAAAAGCTATGGACATATCACAAGTGTACCTAATTTAGGTATTTGGAAAATTTATCGAACCTCGGCTAAATATAGTCTAGTCACCTATATTTAACCTAGGGATAGTGGAACATAGTCTGACTAAGTACGTTCGACTTAAAATTTTCAAACACTGAGAATAGTTATACAAGTGTTATATCCAGGTTAATTTCCTACTTAAACTCGATAAACCACCAGAATTCATTAAAAAGATCTAGAGACATGATAGTGTCTTACCACTCAGCGAGATCTTAATACTTATTTATACTACCTAATTTCATTCTTGAAAGTTTTCATTTATGAAATAATCCTATCTACTATCTTGAGATATTCATCAAATCTTCTTGTCATTTCTTATAAGTACTAGCCTGATTAGGTTTCAAGGATATCATTCTGTCATTCACTTTTTATTTTAAACTAAATTTGACATCTCTACCTAAGAATAATGGTAAACATACGCTACACTCTTCTAATCATCAACGTCATTATCTGAACACCTTATAAGTCAGTATGTAAAACTTCACAGTATCACGTTTCTTTGAAACACTAGTAGACATAAACACTATACGATATAGCCTTCATCCCGAAACCACCTAAGACATGATCAACTTTGGAAATGGTTTGGATAACCACTTGCCACTATCAAGACTTTCCTACAATGACAATTGTCACATTATTATAAACCATTTCACATAAACAATATCTTACACCTTTGATTAACAACAGTTACCCTAACAACAACAAAACTATTCCATTTTGAGGCACTATATAGACGAAAGTGTTAGTTAACCATTTGCTGGACTAAGGTATTCAGATATCACCCACGAAACAACTCAGGAAACCATACAAATACAAATTAGTCTCCATGCCGCACACTATCACCAAAAACTCCATGTTAGAAATTAAGGTTTTATTGATAGCCTCGATACAATAAGATATGATTCGTTTTGAAAATCAGGAAAAGCCAAACTTTAGGTATATTGGACTCTATAAGATTTTAACAAAACCCTTTAGATTATCAACTTAAGCCACATGGTACATAATACATTCTATAACCAGAAACTTGAGAACGCAAAGATTAGAATTCGGCGCATACACCCACATTTTCCTAGATACTTCAACATCAGATAACACACACTGAATTCCGGGACGGAATTCCCATTAAGGTGGTGAGACTATAACAATTCGCATTTTCAGTATTTCTATCCATTCTCAAATTTTTTCTATTCATCTCGAGAAATTACTATTCACTTTCACTATTCATCCCGTTAAAATTTTATTTCACATTCTCGTAAGATAAATTATTTTAGTAATATCCTGAGAGTTTGAAAATCGTTAGATCATTTTCGCAAGAGTTATTAAGAAAACATCGTTTTAAAGTTTCGTTTTGGTCGGAACACCATTTAAACATCCCGCACATAACGAAAATCAACTCTGACAATTTTCCTCACATCAGATTAGTTTTTGGACACTCATAATAAATTAGAATAATTTTTAAGATTTATTTTAAATTATTACCAAATAAACCCTGAGCCGTATGAGACTAAACTTACGTTTTAAACAATTCTATTCTACATTTTTGCTTAAATCGCGTAACTTTTAGACTTCACGTATAACTGTTAAGTTATCCCACGTATGACGAAAACCATATTTTGACATCTCATATCACTTTTAGACTAATTTTAGTCTACTTTAAATAAATTCACGGTCATTTCCCTGAAATTTCGTTCTCTTCTGATAAATTGAAAATTACTCGTTTTTGACCCGCATTTCCAGCTTTAGGCAGCGTTTTTGCACCCAATAAGACTTATCACTCATTTTATATTTTTAGGTGGAGTATAATGATGAGTTTCATCATTCCTACAAGTTTCATATTTTTACGATACCCGGTTATACGTTTTATGGCTTAACAACTTACGGTTGGCATTTAACGGAACCAAAACTCACTTCGTAACCAAGATAAGATCAAGACTTATCATCTAAGCCTTTTAACCAATTGTGACAGCCTCTAGGGGGGGGGATTCATCATTCATGTGGCTTGATCCTAACCATGGTTCATTTAGATCATTACATGTGTCCTAACTTAACCATGGTTAATATTTAACCCAATATATGGTTAACCAAACTTACCCTCCTATAAATAACAAGTGAAATACATCCTAAACACCCTCATAAACTGAATTGGGTCATTCATAGCATAAAACCATCATATCTTCCATAATTTGTTCTTAAACTCCAAGTTTATGCAAAGAAGTTTCAAGTAGTAAGTTACTACATCAAATCTCTGGCAAGTTTAAGTGATCTACTTGAGTTTAAATCTACTCAAGTCACTTAGTACTTCATCACCAACTCTTCAAGATTGCAAGGGTGCCAAGGTGTAGAAAGATAGCTCAATCCGAAGTCTTAAGTGATCAATCAAAGTCCTATCCTTACTAAGTTACTCCTTTCTTAATTGAAAGCCAAAAGTTGTAAGCTACTAATCACCACCATCATCTCATCTTTATTATTCATAATCTTAACAATTTCATGCTATATATATAGTTACTATGTTGATTCATGATGTACATATACTCAATCACATGTTTTAATTCACATATTGTCGTAAAAGTAACAAACTAGTAAACTTGTCAGTTTTTGGTTGTAGATGGTGATGAGTCGAGTCTGTTGTAACATCTTCTTTTCAATTCGTTTTATGTTGTTCTTGGACTGATGATGGTGTAACCTGAATTCGTAGTTGAGATGTTGGTATTTGCTTGAGGTCGAGTCTTCTTTGACATGCAGTTTACGAATAAGATTTTCTTATTCGTAAAAAACTTGTCAGTTTACGAATAAGTTTCTTATTCGTAAGACATGCTTGTTCGTAAAAACTTTCTTATTCGTAAACAACATTTATTGCTCGTAAACATCCTTAGTCATAAACTAAAACCTTATTCGTAAACATACTTGCAAGCTTGCTCATAAGCTTAGTCGTAAAGCTTACGCATAAGCTTATTCGTAAAGTTAGGTTCTTAAGAATTACTTTCAAAGTAATTCGTAAAAACAGATCTGGAGATTGCTGCTAATTCATAAGAAAAGGGTTTTGACCCATTTTGTTGACTTTTTTGTTCCTACCACTGCTCCAACCACTGAAACGACCAAGTATTCTGACCATGATTTCCGGCCAAGTTTTTAACATAATGGAACAAAACATGATGAACATGACCAAAGAAATTGATAAGACTGATAGACCATAAGTATCACAAAACTGATACGGAGTAACATTTTTGAACTAAATTCAGATACTGATAACAATAATAGACTACTTTCAGAAACTGTTTGTAACCCGAAAAACCATAACAAACTGTGAAAGAAATAAGTTAAAAATAGTTTCAAAAGTAACATTTTTGACAAGATACAACCACCAAAAATCAACCAATGATAAACCCTTTGTCTGATACCACTTGTAGGAACGTTAGTATGGTTGATATATTGATTCGGGAGGTCGGGGAAGATGGAAGAACACCATCTTCATTGTTAGAGAGAGAAAGGAAATACTATGTGTTTTATTGATAGTGAAAAGGAAATTATACAAAGAGTCTCACCCCTCCATGGAAGTATGGAGGGGTATTTATAGCCTAACACAACTTAACTATTAGAATATTAGCTAACTAGTCCATGTGTTTTGGCTAAATAAGATAGATAATGTAATCTCGTAAATGTCATTCCATTTACGTGTTAGGAGCAATCCCAACAATTCCCTTTCAAATTGTTTAAGTATTTAATTAGTTTTATCTAAAGTAGTTAAAATCAGTAGAAGTACCTCCCCCACTCCTATACCCCGAGATATTTACTTGCTTTATAATAAATATAAAAGACCAAAAAGAATCTCCCTCAACCATACCTTCTTGTCATACATCTCTTCCTAGCATCTCTATTCCTGTTGGAATCACTCCTAGACTTTAATTCAAGTGTTAGTTATTCTTATGTAATAGGTAGCTTATTATGGCCTTTATGTTTGTTATTAGCCTTAAGCTTATGTAGAAGGCCCATGAGCTTAGGCCCAAGCCCATAAAGGAAAGGAAGGGAACTAGGAGTGTTGCCCTAGCTTCCCTCCTATAAATACTCTTGTAAACCTTCATTTGAAGGTTGGTTGTTCAATATTTCTCTTTCACTCACATCTTACGCATAACCGGTCTAAGCTTTACGTGTGTGTGTGTGTGTTTGGTTATTGTTCAATCGCCTCTATCTCTTTCTTGTAAGCTTGTTGTTAGGAATTAGAAATTCCAGGTATTAAAGAGTCGGTCACCTCATGTATATGTAATCGTTAGAAAGCTCGTAGTCGAAGTTATTTTAAGTTAAGTAGTATTTAGTTAAGTAACACCGTGGAGGACGGACGGGTCTTTACCCACTGTATGCCTGATCCACAGCCCGATGTGTGGCGTTTTATGTAAGACTATAAATACTCTCTACCTCCCAAGGTAGAGAGTTGGAGCTCATAATAATATCTTTCACTTTCTCTCACTAAGTTCCCTAAACCTCTCTAGAATTCCACTTATACGCCACTTTGTGTTATGGTTTGATGTGTATGTGAAAACTAATATCTTACAATTGGTATCAGAGAGCCATGGTTAGATCATATCTTGCACATCTTTGGATTTCTAGTGGTTTTTAGGTGGTTTTTTAGTTTGAAAAAGTTTAGTGGTTTGTGCATCATTTGGTTGATTTCTTGTGTTAAAGTTTGGATTTTGTTAGTACTTTTATGTTTAGAATCATCACAAGTGTTTAGGTTTTCATTTGGTAAGATTGAATCATCTTGGTAGGGTTGTTTTTGGATTGAAAAGTGATGTTTATGTGGTTTTTCTTGCTAGCGACTTGACATACGGACTTCTTTCTTCGTAGCGACTTGCTTCACAATTTTGTAGCGAGTTACAGTTTTGGAGCTAGCGACTTAGACCTAGCGATTAACAGTACAAGTAGTGGACTCTCCACTACGGGTAGCGACTTGGTGGTAGCGACTTGGTCTGTAGCGAGTTGCTCTTTAGCGACTTGAATCTTTAGCGACTTGAGTAGCGAATTGCTGCCAACATTTTGCTAGCGACTTGAGGCTCAGCGAGTTACTACTTAGCGACTTGCATTTGTCTAGCGACTTGGGACTTTAGCGACTTGGGGGTGTAGCGAATTAGGTGTTAGCGACTTGGTGCATTATCTTCTAGCGACTTGGATGATTGTTTACGGTTTTCTCTTGATTTAGTAAAATCCCGTGAAAGAATCTATTTCTCGGTTTAATCATAGAGTTATAAAATCCCGTATTATCTGTTAACATGTCTACCAACGTTCCTACTATCATCTCCACTGTTGCCGAGGATGTTCAAGCAGCTGGGTCAGATACTCGTCCACCCATGCTTGACAGAACTGACTACGATTCTTAGGCTCAACGAATCAGATTGTACTGCCTTGGAAAGGAAAATGGTGTCAACATTCTCAAATCCATTGATGAAGGACCGTATCGAGTTGAGACGACTAGAGATGTACTTGATACTGCTGAAGATGGTACTCTGATTTACGGAATGGACAGACCAAAGATGTATGATGAGCTTGATGATAAGGAGAAAAAGAGATTCGATGCTGATATCAGGGCTTCTAACATTGTTCTTCAAGGTCTTCCTAAAGACATCTACAAGATGATCAATCACAACACCGAAGAAAAGGCAGTGTGGGATAATGTCAAGATGCTTCTCTCAGGTTCAGAATTAACTATGGAAGACAGAGAATCACAACTCTATGACGAATTTGAACACTTCAAGATGAAACCAGATGAGAGTGTCTATGAGTACTATGTGAGATTTCATAAGTTGGTGAATGACATGAGGAACATCAGAATGACTATGCCTAACATTCAGCTGAACTCAAAATTTGTGAACAACATGAATCCCGAATGGCACAAGTTTGTCACCTCTGTGAAGCTCACTAAAGGATTGAAGAATACAAACTATGAGCAACTCTATGCCTTCCTCCTTCAGAATGAGAGACATGCCATGTTTGAAAATTTGGTTCTTAATCAGTTCAAAACCAACCAGGGAGAGACAAGCTCGTCTAATGACTCAACTGCCTTCTACTCAAACATTGGAATCACTACCAAAGCCTCACAAGTCATACCCATGGAAAATGGTAATCACAAACTAATTCCTGATCCTATGTTCAAACAAGCTGATGCTGATGCACACGTGGGTAGCTTCATTAATCAACTAGCTCTTCTGATTAGTCAAAACATGAATTCTCTCCCACAAACCAATAACAACCTCAGAACAGCATCTAACCCACACAATCAAGCTACTGTTAAAGATGGGAGGATCGTGGTGCAACCAGTTCAGGAAAGACAGTATGATCAGGGAAGAGGTGGAGCTGGTAGAGGTTATGTTGGTAATCAGAATCGAGGAAGGAATGGTAATCAAGGTCAAGCTAAGCCGATCAAATGTTATAACTGTGGTGGTGAGGGACACATTGCAAGGAACTGCACATCTCCAAAGCGTCCACAGAATGCTGATTACTTCAGAGATAAGATGCTGCTTGTACAAGCTCAGGATAATGGTGCTGCTTTGGATGAAGAGGAATTGTTGTTTCTAGCTGAGGGCAATGCCAAGACCTATGATGCAGATGTGGATGAGCAGCCTATTCAGGAGATAGGTCACAATCATCAGAATGCCTTTCAAGTCGCTGATTGTGATGCATACGACTCTGATGTAGATGATGGACCTACTGCACACACAATCTTTATGGCTAGCATTTCTCCAATGGTTTCTCCCAAGGTCTCCTCTTCACCACAAGCTAGCCCATCCAAAGACAAACTCATCTCAGAGGTACTAAAACTATACGATGATGCTGATGTGCAAAAGATGCATGACAAAGTACTATCAACTAAAACTATTGAATCAAATATTGAAAATATGGGTAATATCAATGTTGTCCCATACGATCAATATGTGAAACAAAGTGAAAGTGAAGTTGTACTAAGTGATGCATCTCCTGCAGTCAACAATGACTATATTTTTGATGAATACACTGCCCGTGCCCCTGATGAGTCTGTAATTTCTGAACTAAATGCCTATAAAGAACGTGTTGCTATTTATGAACAATGTGCAAAATTTGAGTTGACCACTCGTGAGCAGGAAATGGATGAGCAAGTGCGTACAATCATTAGGAAAAGTAATTTTCGAGAAGAAGTATTAATACAAGAGTTAAATTCCTTGCAAGAAAAGCTTTCTAAAACTGCTAAGCAAAAACAAGAACTTCAAGAAAATGTGAAAATGCTTAAGCAAGAATTTAATGCAAAGGAATCAAAACTCTTGAAAGATTTTTCTAATCTGAAAACTTTGAAAAACAAACTTGAAAACAAGTTGTACATACAAGGGAACACCATTCAGACTGCTCACATGATCACTAAGCATAGGGTCTTAAGCGATAAGCATAGCATTCCTCTTGTTAAGGAACCAAATCCAGATGTCATTAAAAGGGCTAGAAATGCTCATAAGGTTCTTTATGATGGCAATGAAATCCTTAAACCTAGACAGAAACCTAGTTGCGTTGAGTGCACTGAGGAAGATAAGAAATCAGATGAAGTCACTAGGGAAAAGATGAACAAGAAATTAGATGATCCTAAATGTAGAGAGAAGAAAATAAAGATCACACCCCATGATTACAAGAAGGAAAACTGGATTTCCTTGAACATGTTTAAGCCTCAGACATTGTTGACTCCCGAACAAGTTTTCTGGAAAATGGATTTAGATAAGCAGAAAGCTGAAAGTATTGTTGAAACAAACCCTCCCCTTTGGAAAATGCCTAGAGCGACTGTGTATCCTCCTAATACACCAATGCATCTTGTTCCTAGAACAATTGCCACTAAAAGCAAGACCTTAATTAGCCAATATGTTATATTTCAACTATTTGTTGATTTTGAGAAAACTTGCAAGAAAAGTATCACACCCACTGGTATAACGGAAGGAGAAAGGGGTTTTGAGCAAATGAAAGAATGTTATTTAACTGAGGTCATGCCTTTCTTTAAACTTCTAAAAGATCACTTTGAAAGTCTTAAAAAGGGGATAGAAACTGATATTAAGGGAATGGAAAAGGAATTTGATGCAATGATAGTTGAAGTTAGTGACTATGAGCGAGCACTAAAATATAATGAGATTGAGAGGAAGAACTTGCATACACTAAATGAGAACCTGATTTCTGAATGTATTGCTCAAGATGTGTTTTTCACTGCTACAAACTGTTCCATTAATGCTTCCAAATTTCATGAATTATCGGTTGCCCTGAAAGTCTCCCATGATCGTGTCATTGAGCTTGAAAAAACTAATTCTGAACTAAACGAGAAAATTGAACTGGATGATCACGACAATTTGGTTAAACATTTTTCTAAACTAGAAGTTGAGCATTTTAATTTACAACTAAAATATCAACATCTTAAAGAAAATGTCAAAACTTCAAATATCAAGACATCCTCAGATGCTCCAGAGTTTGATGCAGTTTTTCAAATTAACAAACATGATGAACATATTCAAGCTCAGTGCAACACGATCAGAAAGTTGAAAGCCCAAATCTCTCAATTAAAGGGTCAAACAAACAATATGACAGGCTCCCAAATGCCTCCTCCTTTAGATTCTCAGAATTCTCAAACGTTTCATCTTCAAAACCTAGTAAATGCATTACAAAAGGAAAACGAAAGTTTTCTAGAAGAAAATGAAAAGGTTAAACGTCATTTCAATGAGTTATTTGAATCAATAAAGATCACTCGTAACAAAAATAACGAACAAATAGCTTCATTGCAAAAGGAAATTGAGAATCTGAAGAGTCAGGTAAAAGGGAAAATGCCAATGACCAATGGGGAGAATGGTGTATCAAAAGTTCACTCTTGTGATAAATATGCTTTGTCTGTGAAATATGTTCCTCCTCATCTCAGGAACAACAAACTTTCTATTCAAACATACTTCTCATCCCTTAAGGATTGCCTAGAATGTCTGCGTGAGATTGTTGAAGAGGATAAGTTAGAGAAACCTCATGATAATGCAATTGGACATGCATGCCTATATGCCAAACTATCTCAAGAAATCCTAGAATGCTTGATCACAATATGCCCAAAGTCCTTAGGTGAGAGAGTTAATCCTTTGATTCCATGTTTGATGTTTATTGCCAAGTATGATAGTCATTCGATGCCCAATGTCTTGAATGTGAACCTTAGTGTGCCTTTAAGTAGTTCAGATTTCAGATCTGTCAATGCTATGAAAGAGAACTCAACAGTGCCTTCTAGGAGTACAAATCCCAGCACTTCTAGTTTTAAGAAAGTGAACCTTAGTGTGCCTGCATGTAGTTCAGATCCCAGTACATCTAAACAGGTGATGCAAAGAGTTGTAAAACCCACTAATGTTCCCATTCCCTCTACAGGAGTAATCAGTGACATTAAAGGAAGCAGGTCAAAGTCTCAAGACAATACAAGGAATGATAGGACCTCGCAAGCTAAGAATGTGCACTGGAAAAGAGTAGAAGAACAATCTAGGAACTTTAAGCTTGAATCGAATAAAACGAATCGTGTTGATTCTAGTATTAGCCATAGGCGTACTGTAATTAATTCGAATTCTGATACTATTTGCAAATCTTGTACTGATGTCTGCTTGAATTCTGTTTCTAATCATGAATGTGGTGTTAATGTTTTGCCTAATGATGATAATTGTCCAGTTAATGTTGCTAATATTGATGCTAAAAAGGCAAAAAGGCAAAAACGAAAGAAAGTTAGAAAACAGTGGAAACCCACAGGAAGAACATTTAGTAAGATAGGCTATTATTGGATACCTGTTGGTCATAAGAATAATCAAACAATGCCCACTAGAAAATGGATGCCTACTGGTAGAACTATTCCCTTAAGAAGTGAGCACACTGTAAACAGGGCTAATATAGACACTAGTACTGCATCTATTCACAATGATTCCAGTTCCTTAATTTCTGATATGAATGCTCCTTTTTCTGATGTGGGTGTTCCAACCATTGTTACTAACCAAATGGAACCCATTCTTGCATGGGGATCCCAATTATCCAGTTATCCATTCTTGTCTGTGTTCAACTGCAGCTCGTTCAAATCGTTCTGTGGTACCTGGACTCAGGCTGTTCCAAGCATATGACTGGAGACCGGTCACAGCTCATGAACTTCGTGAGCAAATTCATCGGGACTGTTAGATTCGGTAATGATCATTTCGGTGCAATCATGGGTTATGGAGATTATGTTGTTGGTGATAGTGTCATCTCTAGAGTATACTATGTGGAAGGTCTGGGTCATAATATGTTCTCTGTTGGTCATTTCTGTGATTCTGATCTAGAAGTAGCCTTCAGAAAACATACCTGCTTTGTTAGAGATCTTAATGGTAAGGAACTGTTAAAAGGAACTCGTGGCTCAAATCTTTACACCATCTCTATCGATGACATGATGAGGTCTTCTCCAATCTGCTTGTTATCAAAGGCTTGAAAAACAAAGTCATGGTTATGGCATCGTCGTCTCAATCACTTGAACTTCGGCACCATCAACGATCTTTCCAGAAAGGACTTAGTTGTAGGTTTACCTAGACTAAAGTATGAAAAGGATCATCTTTGTTCAGCATGCCAATTGGGTAAAAGCAAAAAGTATGCCAACAAACCCAAACCTACAAACTCAATTACAGAAGTTCTTCATACCCTTCATATGGATTTGTGTGGACCAATGAGAGTGCAGAACATCTTTGGTAAGAAATATGTGTTGGTTGTGGTTGATGATTACTCTAGATTCACCTGGGTCAAGTTCTTAAGGACAAAGGATGAAACTCCTGATATCATCATCAAACTCATCAAACAGCTGCAGGTTCGACTTAACAAAACAGTCAGAATTATCCGAACAGACAATGGAACTGAGTTTGTTAACAAACAACTTAGTGACTTTTATGAAAGCATTAGAATCAGCCATCAAAGAAGTGTTCCACGAACTCCTCAACAGAACGGTGTAGTTGAAAGACGAAATCGAACCCTTGTGGAAGCCGCTAGAACAATGCTGATTTACTCAAAGGTTCCAATGTTTCTCTGGGCTGAAGCTATTTCCACTGCATGCTACACACAAAATCGTTCCCTGATTCACACTGTTCATGGAAAGACACAAAATCTTTTCTTCGTGTGTTTGGAGCATTGTGTTATCCAACTAATGAAGGACAAGACTTAGGCAAACTTAGAGCTAAAGCAAACATTGGAGTATTTGTAGGGTATGCACCAAACAAAAAGGGGTACCGTATCTACAACAAAAGAACCCGAAATATCATGGAAACAATTCACGTTACGTTTGATGAGCTGACCGGTCAAATGGCTCCTGGACACTCCAGTTCAGGACCCGCACTTCAAAACAGTCCCATTGGTTCATCCCTTGTTCCAAACTCCTCTCAAGAAACTCCATATGTACCTCCATCTGAAGATGATGTAAAGAAATTGTTTGATCCTAGGTTTGATGAACTTTATGATCCATGTACTAATGAGGTGTTGATCCCCACAACAGAGGCTGCTCATATTCCTGTGAATGAAGTCAATCCCTCAGTCTCAATATCTTTAAGTCAAGAAGCGCCTTCTGCTGATCCTTCCGTCTCATCAACAAATCATAATTCTTCAAATGTACATCATGGAACCGTTTCTGGCATCAATGATGAAGTTAATCCCTTTGGTACTCCTGAAGATGCTCCATTTGAAAACATATTTGCTCCTGAATCATCATCAGAACCATCTTCTTCAGGAGACATCGACTCTGCTACTTCAGTCCCTCAACTACAGCCACATGAAACCTTAGAAAATGGACTCACAATCATCCATTAGATAACATCATTGGAAATCCCTCTCGTCCTGTATCAACACGAAAACAACTTGCAGTCGATGCCTTATGGTGCTTCTTCAACTCCGTACTATCTAAGATCGAACCAAAAGATGTTAAAACCGCCATGAATGAAGATAGCTGGTTCAATGCCATGCAAGATGAAATTCATGAGTTTGATCGACTTGATGTATGGGAGTTAGTACCTGCTCCAGACTGTGCTATGATTATTGCTCTTAAATGGATCTTCAAAGTGAAACTTGATGAGCATGGTGATGTGTTGAAGAACAAGGCTCGATTAGTTGCTAAAGGATACCGTCAAGAGGAGGGTATTGACTTTGAAGAATCTTTTGCTCCAGTTGCTTGAATCGAGGCAATCAGAATCTTTCTGGCTAATGCTGCTAGTAAGAACATGGTTGTCTATCAGATGGATGTGAAGACGGCATTTCTGAACGGAGATCTTAAAGAAGTTGTCTATGTCAGCCAACCTGAAGGATTTGTGAATCAAGAGCATCCTACTCACGTTTATCATTTGAAGAAGGCTCTTTACGGTTTAAAGCAAGCTCCAAGGGCATGGTATGATACACTGTCAAAGTTTCTTCTATCTACCGGATTTAGCATAGGAGCAGTTGATCCAACATTGTTCACCAGGAAGTCAGGCAAACATTTAATTCATGTTCAAATTTATGTTGATGATATTATTTTTGCCTCGACAGACCCAATGGAATGTGATCGTTTTTCAAATGAAATGAGTTCAAAATTTCAAATGTCAATGATGGGACAAATGTCATTTTTCTTGGGATTACAAATTTCACAAAGTCCCGGAGGCATTTTCATAAATCAATCTAAATATGCAACAGAGATCTTAAAGAAATTTGGATTTGATTCAAGTGACCCTGTTGACACCCCCATGATTGATCAAACCAAACTAGATGAGGACCACTCAGGGATCATGATTGACCAAACGAAATATCGTAGTATGATTGGATCCCTGATGTACCTCACTGCTAGTAGACCAGACATTTTGTTCGTTATTTGCATGTGTGCTAGGTACCAGGCTAAGCCTACTAAAAAGCACCTTGAAGCGGTTAAACGGGTCTTTCGGTACCTCCAAGGAACCATCAATATGGGTCTTTGGTACCCGAAGGACACCGGTATGTCACTAACAGCCTATGCAGATGCTGATCATGCAGGGTGTCAAGATACTCGTCGAAGTACATCTGGAGGTGCTCAGTTTTTGGGTGATAAGCTTGTTAGCTGGTCCTCAAAGAAGCAAATGAGTACTTCTATTTCCTCTACAGAGGCTGAATACATAGCCATGTCATCTTGTTGTGCTCAAATCTTATGGATGAGATCTCAATTATCTGACTACGGCTTTGAATTCAACAAAATCCATCTGTACTGTGATAATAAAAGTGATATTGCTCTCTCATGCAACAACGTTCAACACTCAAGAGCAAAGCATATCGACATTCGACATCATTTCATCAGGGAACAAGTGGAAAAAGGTGTGGTGGAACTCTATTTTGTGAGGTCTGAATACCAATTAGCAGATATCTTCACCAAAGCTCTTCCAAGAGAACGTTTTGAGTTCATACTTCCACGACTAGGCTTGAAAAGCCTTCAACCAGAAACACTCAAACGTCTTCAGGAGGAAGACGAGGAGTAAAGGTCTATCTTCATTTATCTTTTGTAAATATTTATTCGAAAAAATCAAATAGAAAAATATAAAACTTTCAAAATCCATAAAAATTTGAAAAAAAAAAAAAAAAAATTAAAAATTAAATTAAAATTTCGAAAAATCTTCAAAAAATATTGTCATTTTGTCGTGTTTCTCTCGATTCGATAATATCTACAATCTTGATGTTGTCATTCAAAGAATGACACGGGACTTTAGATGTTGTTCGAATTTTTATATAAAAATATATATATATATATATATATATATATATATATATATATATATATATATATATATATATATATATATTTTGGGAGAAAGAGAAAAAAATGGTTTATTGTCATTTCAGGCAGTAACCCGCTTTTCAAAGAAAGAACAAAGCTATGCTTTACCATATTTTCAAATTCCATGCTCTGATTCTATAAACATTTATCTGCTGAAAACTAACTGCTTTGAAAAATAACTCGGTCTCTATTTTTGATAATCATCAGGACTTATTTGTCAAAATCTCTATCTCTCAATCAACTACCTATGTCATTGATTGAGGGGGAGAATGATTTCAATTAAATATAGAAGTTATTTGGCATTAAATTGTTTTCAAAAGATATTCATGCATGTTTTACCAATGGAGTTTTTAAGTCTTAAAATCCGATCCTTATCAGTTAAAACGCTTTCATAATCAAGTCACAATTCTCCTTAAAAGCTTTCAAAATCAATTTAAATCTATAAGAGATCACAAATCTCAAATGATTTGATAATTGTGATCGGGGGAGAATGTGTGATTTAAATTGAATTTAAACTGATAATTCGGTAAATGGTTTTATAAGGATGTACACGCTGTCCTTCCCACATGTGACAAACGATTTCAAGAAATCCATGCACATGTTGAGGGGGAGCATCTATCTTAAACCTATGATTTGAAATGTGGTTAACTTATCTCAATGTGCAGGTTCCCTCTAGTATGTGCAAAACTCTTTTCAAAACTCGAGGCACATATTGAGGGGGAGCAAATTTATGGAAACCTCATCCATCCCCAAAATGCTCTATCTACTTGATTTGATGTGGGAAGTGATGTTGATATCTTTAGAAAATGGTAATCAAAGAAGTTAATTCTTTCTCTTGCCTCCGTGTGCAAAACATTTTCAAATACTTGATGTACATGTTGAGGGGGAGTTCTCGTTCTAAAAATATCAAAAACAATTCAGGTACAAAATGTTTTGATAATATATCACAAGTATCTGGATTGATTTTCAAATGGTTTTCAATTGGTTCCAATGGCAGATGAACAATACCAGATAGACCGACCAACTTTACTTTATGTACGGTGATATAAGGATGATAAGGTTAGGTATTGGTTCCCATGATCCGCCAGAACCGGAGGGATCTACCCAGGGACAATCCACTAGTTAGTGTAGAAGTCCTTAGGTATGATGATAAAAGGAGAAAAGTGAGATATGGGAAGAGTGCGGACTGAGACAGAGCAAGTACTGGAACAAACCCTGTAGGATCGTTATTTTTAGTGTGTTGATGATTCGGGTGGTCTTGGGAGATCAAAATACATGTTTTCCATTTTAGAGAGAGAAAGTAGAGAGTTAGGGGTGTTCTTGCTAGAGAGTTACACAAAAGTTGAATATTAGATTATGAGAAGCACCACCCCTTCCATGGATGGAAGGGGTATTTATAGTTACAAATACACGACCTCCTATCGGCCTGTGGATCAGGGATACAGTGGGTAAAGACCCGTCCTTCCTCCACGGTGTTGCACTAAACTATTTTATGCTACTGACTAACTAATAAAACAATAAATAACGTGACTAACGACAAATCTACGAGCTAACTTATGCTAGATAACATTTGGGGTGACCGACTCTTCACTAAGAAATTTTCCAATTCCTAACAATCTCCCCCTAAGGGAGGTCACCCCATGTTTTACATTTCGAATCCTAGCATTCTATTCTTGACATTGTCCTTGAGCTCGTAGACTTGAATTCTTCATTTCCGCAATCTTTGTGCTTTTGTAGTGCAATTTCAAATTCCGCATTGATCCGTACTTTCAGTGGAGGTCTTTGAACTGATCCACATCTTGATGATCTTCGAGCTTTCTTTGAGATCATCAGCCATAGTAAATCTCTGGATCACCCTTTATTGTGTTGCCATCATGTGAAGTTGTGACTTTTGGACCGACATGCTCACACATTTGAATCATGACATCTTTCCATCAGAGTAGCGGAAGCCTTACTGGTTCATGATATTTGCAGCAGCGTAGCTGAAGCATAGTATAAAAATATCAGAACCAGGTTATGTAGATATGCACCAGTCATGATTTCTTCAATTAAGTGTGGTTGCTGTGAACATGCGGCTTTGGATTGACTCCTCAATTCTGATCAGCTGCAATCGTCGGGGTGTACCTGCATACGACAGTTAGCAATAAAGCGCACGAAAGTGTCTTTGATCACTTTCGTTGAATTGAGGTACACGGCCCACGGTTCCCCGTTGATCAGTACAAGTACTGCCTGTGATCAGGTAGGATTCCTAAGAATCTCCTTGACAGGGTTTCGCAGCTGTTCTAGCTGTTCTCAAACCGGAACGTCTCAAAGAAGACAACACGGAGTGAGTGAACCAGCGAATTGAGATTCACTGATTGATGAAAAATGATTTGAAGAACAATCGCGTACTGCTTGAAGAAAGAGTTTTGCAATACGACGAAGGTTTTATGGGAAAGATCAATTTTCAAACAAAATACTTTTTGTATTAGAGAATGAGTACACATTCGACATGCTAGCGAAAAGAAGAGATTCGCACATCGAACGGTTTTTCTAAAAGTATTTTTTCAATCAGAGATACTTTTTGAATTTGAAAACATAAGTACACATTCGACGTGCTAGAGAAAAGAATATTTGCACATCGAACGGTTTTTCCAAAAGTATTCGTCAATTCCATTCCTGGACCAAGGTTGATTCAAGACTGAATCGCCCCATTGTTTCTATCCAGTTGTCACAAGTTTGATCTTACGAGAAGATCTCACATGTCACCCACCAAGAGCTTGTTTGATGTTGGCTCTAGAAGGATTTCCATCTTCATCGTGAATATTTTCATATCACTCGGATGTTCTGGCAATACCACAAGGATAATGCGTAGGACTCTTAATATATACTTACTTTCCACATTGTGTGAAAAAGCAAGTCTTCATTAATTTTGTGTCTTAACGAGATATTGTGGATGATCTCTTGGCTCTAGACTCAATAGTGCATTTTTGGTTCCTATGCCGGAGACTAGGGAGAGGGTCTCCTTCTTCAATATCAACAATCTCTAAGAGAAAGTCGATAGATAATGTCGGTTCCCCGTGAGAATGAAACAAGCCCTTTTAAGAGGAACTTGAGTGGCTTGGGAAGTTTAGTGCAGTGCGTCACTGGGTCCATGACGTCTTGTCTTCAATACCAGTGTTACCTTAGTAACAACCAGTAGCATATGTATTGAACCCGGTTTCTGCCCTAAGGTTGAATTAATGGAGGGCTATTTCTTTTCACCCTTTTTCACATTCAGTTCTTTTTCATTCTTCAACCCCTTCAGTGCTTACCGAGACTTCATAACTAGAACCTTGTTGGGTTTATTCCAGTACTAGCTCTGTCTCAGTCCGCACTCTTCCCATATTCTCATTTTTCTCCTTTTTTCATCGTACCTAAGGACTCTACACTATCTAGTGAATTGTCCCTGGGTAGATCCCTCCGGTTCTGGCGGATCGTGGGAACAAATACCTAACCTAACCATCCTTATAACACCATGCATAAAGTAAATTTGGTCGGTCTTTTGGTATTGTTCATTCCTTCTCGAAACCAATTGAAAAATCATTTGGAAAATCAATCAAGGTACTTGTGATACGAGATCAAAGCATTTTGTACCTTAATAGTTTTGATCATTTAGAAAACCTCCCCCTCAACATGTGCGTGTGATTTAGAAATTGTTTGGCACATAGAGGCAAGAGGACTTTGAAATATTTTCTTTGATCACAATTTTCATATGAAAAAGCCATTTGATTTTCTTGGTAAAATTCTCCCCCTCAATATGTGCGTAGGATTTTTGAAATCATTTTTTATCACATAGAGGCAAGAGTTCTTTTGAAGCACATCCACGATTACAAAAACCATTAAGAAAACCATTTGATAACTCAATCAAGGTACTTTATAAGTCTCTTTAAAAAACTTTTTGTACCTCGATAGTTATGCTCCCCCTCAATATGTGCTTCGAGATTCGAAAGCGTTTAGCACATATGAGAGAGCAGCCTGCACAATTAAATCAAAACAATCACCTTTTATCAAATTTCATCATTAAATCACAAATTCTCCCCCGATCAAAATTATCAAACCCTTTGAGATTTTGGATCCCAAGTGATTTAATTAGGTTTAGAAAACATGGGAGAAAATGTGGCCTTGTTTAAATACTCATCTGGTTTTTGGATAAATCCTCCTCCTCAACATGTGCATTATGTATATTGAAATCGTTTGGCACATGGAGGCAGGAGTGCCTTTAAAGGACTAAAACCAATTCCATTTAAAACAGATTTGAGATTTAAAACACGATCTTTACCCCGATCAGAAATATCAAACCATTTGAGATTTGTGATCCCAACTGATTTAAATCATTTAGAAAAATTTGGGGAAAGACGTGGCAAGATTCAATTTTGAAATATGACAGATAAGGACCATTATAAGACATTAAAGATTGTTAGTGTCAGGTATGATAGTTTTTAAGAGATCTTTTAAGTAAAACAAAACAATTTCACAATCAAACAAGAACAGAAAAAATTTCATTTTCAAAGACCTTGATTCTAAAGAAAAAATCATACCATGACATAACATTAAATCTTTAGATCACCACTTTGTTTCGTACAAACCGGACCTTTTATGAAGAAATATCGTTTGAAAATATTTTATTTAAAATCACTCTCCCCCTCAATTGATGACCGAAGTCGATAATTGAGTGACTTAGATTTTGATAAAAATGAAGTCCGGTGATTTTCAAAAAATTAGTCCAATATATTTTCAAAACAATATTTTCCATTTTTCAAAACAATTTACTCAAATTTATTCAAAATTGTTTAAAAATGGTATCCTGCACAAAGATACGTTAGTGGTTGAGAAGCTTCTGTTGTTGTTGCTGAGGGTTGGAAGAAAACCGTCTGCTGAAGCAGTGAGACTTCTTCTTACGTTGCATTTTGAATGCCAACTGAGGTCAAATTAAGCTCCGTTTTCTTCAATCACTTAGAAGAAAACCATCTGCTGATGCAGTGAGACCTCTTATGTTGCATATATGCCAACTCTCCATTGAAGTCCAATTAAGCTCCGTTTCTTCATTTGTCAACCCAAGAAATAGTTACCCTTTCCTTTCGGCATCCAATCATCTTCAATTGTGGGATCCGGATCGGGAACATTCTTTTATACCAATATACCTGCATACGTTAGTGAACACACATACAGATATATGGTGGTCGACATCACCCATAACAGCAATCGACTAATTAAAATCAATTCAATCA
Source organism: Chrysanthemum seticuspe (assembly GCA_019973895.1). NCBI lineage: Eukaryota > Viridiplantae > Streptophyta > Magnoliopsida > Asterales > Asteraceae > Chrysanthemum > Chrysanthemum seticuspe. The sequence goes on from BPTQ01000009.1 coordinate 189,786,438, forward strand.
ATTCAATCAGATCATATAAGGTATGGGAATAATGTGTTTCTCAAACTCTAATCATCTAAACCTAACAGTCATATCCTAGAAACCTAGTCCTTCAACATAGGCAATTATATTTTTTTCAGATAAGCACGTAGGATAATTAAGAAAGTCCGTTAGATGATATAAATTTGAAAACATTATCCCCCTCAATCAATGACTCAAATTGTGAAAAGTTTAAAAGTGCTGAAGTCATTGATTGAGTTTGAAGATTTAATAAAAACTCTGAAACTGATCGTTGTTAAAGCAACTCATTTTACCACCATTATTGGAAAACAACAAATATTTTTCTGAAGAATTTTAGACGGAAAAACATTTGTGTAGGAACAGCAGTCCTTCGACATACTTTCCTTAAATTGTTTTAGGATAAGTGCACGAAATATTTGAAAAATGATTTAGCGCAGCACTTTCCTTTCTTTAAAGAACGGGTTGCTATCTGAAATAATAGCAAACCATAGTTTTAAGCACGGGTTACAGTCTGAAGTAACTGTAAGCCATCATTTGAAGCCCGGGTTACAGTCTGAAATAACTGTAACCCATTTTTGGAGACATGTTTAGAAAAGAATATTTACACCTCCTGCTCGAACTTCATCTAAAGTCCCGTGCCATTATTGAATGACATTTCTAAGACCGTAGATGTTATCGATACCAGAAGACATGTCATAAGAAAACATATTTTTGGACTTTTTCAAATTTTCTGATTTTTTATGGCTTTTTGTTGGTTTTATATTTTTCTATTTTCTTTTTCTTGGTTTTATATTTTTCTATTTTGTTTTGCTGGTTTTATATTTTTGTATTTGGTTTTTCAGATAAATATATACAAAGATAGAGTAGATGATATAGTTAAAGAAGATGATGATACGAGTACCGAGATAAGGATATCGAACAGCCCCGTTGTAGAAGATAGAAGTCATCATCCTTAAAACTTTCACCACCAAAGCTTCCAAGACTCTTGAATCGAAGAGAGAAATTGAGCCACTTGAAAGTGAGACTTTGGCAGCTTCCCCCCAAACCGAAAATCCTTATGTTGAGCAGATTCGAAGCTATATTTCAAGCTTGCCTTAGCCAGGTGCACAGAGATGCACACCATAATCATAAATCTCGCTGCTCCATTTAAGACCGATAATCGAGAATCTCCGTTCGGGGTTATATCATCCATTAGAAGAACAGCAACGTATCATCTCACACATAAAATAATCTTCTCAAATTTCATAACCACTGAAGTCTGAAGCAATCCATTCCAAAAAGGTGTCAAGAGACCACTTCCCCCACGTAGTTGAATTGATGCAGTCAGTCTCTTAGACTAGAGCTCACGAACCCGAACACACAAACCCGAAGACAAAGAAACTTATACCATCGAAGTAGCAGATTAAGTCCAATAGCTAAAGAATAACCCCGATGTATACTTTTCTCTCCTCTTGAAGAAAGTGCATGAAGCTCAAGAACCCGAAGTACCCGAATGCCCAAAGAGAGAACAACCGATAACATTGAAGAAGCAGGCCGAATCACTGATTATCTCTGCGGATGACAATCTCTACGGATGTCCACTCCGGAATAAGTGATTATATCTCAGAATCACATATTAAGCCCTCAAGTGAGACAGCTGAGCATCCCCAATGTACACAATCTCTATCATCACACACTTGTGTACCTCTTTTATCTTCAGAAACTTTCTATTACATCACTCCCTCATGTAGTTGGAATAATAACACCAAAAGCCTCGATGAGTAAAACCTTGAGATTCTCTGCGGTCATGACAAATGTCTTCCCGGGATATCTTCAATCACTTAGAAGAGTTAAGTTCATCAAGTTTACTCGCCATGAGTCAAACCTTGAGTTTCTCTGCGGTAATAACATTTGTCTTCCCGGGATATCTTCAATCACTTAGAAGAATTAAGTTCATCAAGTTTACTCGCTTTGTGTTTATATGTGAGTCTCCTTACGCCTTGCTGGTTTTTGACACTTCAGAATCAGCAACGTAGTATAAGCCCAAATACTTGAAATCTTTATGAGAAGATCACTTGAGCTCTTGTGAGAATCAACTTGCCGAAGACTCACTCTGACAATTTTTATCAACCCTTATGTAGACAATTTGAAGTGACCACTGATGAAGAAAAGCCGATATACCCTACTTGAAACTGAAGTCAACTTCCCCACATTTGTATCTTAAGCTTGCACCTAATGATGGAAGAACGGTGTAGAGAATTTATGCTTCAAGCAAATCTCTAAGTACTCACTACCCTAGCAAAGTATGAGACATTAACACCTCTTGCGATTATCCACACCGTCATATGCGTGTGACACTGAGTAAAACAAAGTAACTCCTAGTAGTGATAGTTAACCAGGTCTTCAACCATCCACCTCGACTGCTGGTAACTAGATAAACCAAGTCTTCAACTCAAATTCTTAAGCCCGAGCAAGTTATCAAATAAGAACACGCCTTTGTGAAAATCAACTTCAATCTCAAATAAGTGATAAATGATTAACTCCAAAGTAATCAACTTGTGTCAAATGTCCAACAATAGTCAATATCAACGTCTCGAGGAGTCACTGCTAAAAATATGAGCAAGTCTAATTGGGAATTGAATCAGACTTATAACTTTCTCCCAATTAGTGCTCTCCCCTAAACCGACAATCTGTTTGATAGATGCCCAGATTAAGAAGAAGTCTTTAGATCGTTAAATGCAACTCGTCTTTAGTCTTCTAACATGTAGCAGAAAATGTAGAACAGACTGTTGACTCGACCTTCTTCAAGATTGTCCAGTTGGGGAATAGATAGTTAACATCTTCAACTCACACCAAAAAGAATTCCACCAAAAAGCATCCCAATTAACTTACATCTTGCAAATCCCCTTAACTAAAATCCCTCCCAATCAAACAAGAACAGAAAGATGTTCATCAAGGAAATCAGCAATCAGGCCGCAACGAACACACAAGATGGTAACACCAAACTACCAATCACATCAAACAAGAACAGATAGATTGTTCAGAATCATCATGTTGCTGTATACGTGAAGCATTAACCGGAAGCACTTTGTCGATAAACTCATCAATCCGAGTGAAGATGTCAACCAACGGCTCTTAGAAGAGAAAAACTCCATGTAAAGATGACCCGATAATAAGAAGCTCGGTTCTTACATGAGTTTCGAGCCGTATGACCATTTAAATTCACAAATATCAATCAGCAATGCAAAAAATTCACACTTCTTCTCCCCCTCAAGAATTGCATACGGAGATGCCATTCTTGACTAAATAAGTGAAAATCATCCGAAAGTTCTATTCACACTTCTCTCCCGCAAAATCAGCACGAGATGTCGCCATCTTCATTATAATCGAGCAAGTGGAATGAGAAAACAATCAGTGGTAGCCCGGTTCACTTTATGACTGAAGCGCATGGAAAAAGCATGAAGCATGTTGATGAGAATGGTCATTAATTAGAAGATTTCTCTTCTTCAGAAGATAAAGCGCACTGAAACGTACACTTTTCTTTTATTTGGAGTACGAGGCCTGAACTGAAGTGAACAGACATCATAAGAAGATTTCTCTTCTTCATAAGATAATGCGCACTGAAACGTACACATTTCTTTTCTTTAGAGTACGAGGCCTGAACTGATGTGAACAGACGTCATTATCTCTCTCTTTTCAGCTGTCTTAGCAAAACATGTAATCCACCCCATTATCATTCTGTAGGCCCTTTGTCGTGACAGCAGATGGAGAAAACCCAATATGATGAATTTGACCCTGAAGTAAACTAACCCGAACTCGTGACTTAAACTTGCACATATGTAACAAAGAGCGGTGTCGAGACTTCATGCCCATTTGAATCTCTAAGTACTCTATACTCTTCAACCAACCAACCATTAAGTATAAGACGTACATAACCTCTTGAAAATCCACAATTGAATGTGACACTGAGCACTACAACGTAACTCCTTTTAGTGATAGTTATTTTGAGGTGGTATGAGCCCAATTCCCCCAAGTGGTAAAAGAAAAGGTAAAAGACACCCAAAAATAACTAGATTTCCAAGTCTTCGTTTATGATAGTAAGCTTGAACAAGGATCATGAAGAATCTTCATCCAACCATCCCCGATACCTTCAGATACTAAGTACACTCGCCCGTGATAATTCACTTCAACCTCAAATAAATAATATTGAATTAACGCCGTTGTCACATCCTCTGGTTAATTGCTCAAATCTAGCCTTCTTTGACATTTAAACGAACTCTGATAATGGTTTCATCCCGACCATGGTTAAATTCACATAACTCCGTAAAACCATGTAATAACCAAATTGCCATGACGAAAATCCAAACACACACCCAATTCATGAAGTACACCCTTTTATCCCTTCTTTGAAGCAGAAACCGTAGCACCAGCATCAAGTAAGATCCATAATTACACTTTCTCTTCTCCAAGATGGTTCCATCATTACGGGATTTTACAACTCTATGGTTTAAACCGAGAAATAGTATCTTTCGCGGGATTTTACAAAACCAAGAATAAACCGTAAGATAGATCCGGAAATGCACTTTACTAATACCAGGATGTTTCCATTGTCACGGGATTTTACAAGTCTATGATTTAAACCGAGAAATAGGTTCTTTCGCGGGATTTTACAAAATCAAGACAAAACCGTAAACAATGTCGTCTTGAATGTGTTATGACAATTTGGGTTTCGGTGGATATCTGTTTTAGAGGAGCATGCAGTGGTTCATCAACAAATCCTTATCCAACATCATCAACCATCCAATTAACACTTTGGTAAACACATCATTCACTCAATCAGTCGGCTATTGTAGTGACCACATGGAGAAGTAAACCCGATATACCAATCTTGATCATGAAGTAGAAATCCCCAGATTTGTTACTTAACCTTGTACTAATTCTTGTGAAGAAGAAACGGTGTACCCAATGTACAAAACCTCTTGACCTATCCTCAACTGCGTGAGACACCGAAGTGATAGCTACGTTGTGGGTTAATCGAGAAAGAATCACAACCGTAACTAAATAGCCAATTCTTTATCACATTCTTTAAATGCCCAAACAAGTCATCTTCACGGAAGGGTAGAAAGAAAGAATACGAAATAAGTAAACGCGCTCGGAAAACTTCACTTCAAACCAAATAAGAAATATCGAACAAACAACCCCGTGTCAACATTGTTTAACCATCAATTCAAGCCAAGCCGTGACATAATAATCATCGTGAAAATGTATATATCAAAGTATCAACCCTCATAACGCCACGAATTTCATCATCACACCAAATCTCATCATCCAATCTCATTATCACAAATCAGATCGTCAATTTTAATACCACAACAAATCTTATTAAATCTCATATTTATGATCCAATAATTAGTTCAAGTTAAAATAATAGATCATGGCTCAAAATTACTTTTAAACAAACATCAACAATTCAAAGTTATCCAAATCTCTCATAAACACTCAATTCATATTGTCCTTGCCAGTCATCTTGTTAACACATGGCTCATTACAAACTTCGCCTAGCCCATTCCAAATTAAATGACCACCGAGAATTGATCCAACAAAATGATCCAAGGTATACCACTCAAATCCGATCTAGAAGCAAGTATCCCAAGCCTATACATGGTCTAGGTTTTAAGTAACATAAGTAAACTCGATTGAATTTACGAGACTCAACATATAGTCCAAAATTCTAATCCACGTGACACTCACCAATCAAACTCTCATACACGTCTGGACTATAAGTGTCTACCCAATCCTAAATCCTCGTACAGGCCCAATAAAATCTCATGGCCCAAGCTCGAGACACCTAGCCCAGAGCCAATAACCACTCGGTCCATGAGTTATTCATGATACACACAACCCTAATATTTAGGGAGTATAAAAGGCTGCATACCACTGATAATCTCTAATAATACTCTAACCTAATCTCAAAACATGTCCGCCTCTCATCTCTGTAACACATTTCACCAAACCCTAGATCTTCACACATAGAACCGCCCCCATCATAACTGCCTTCCCCAAAAACAAATTACTCATGACCTAATCAAGATTAACAATCTCAGATACAAAAACACTTCCACCGATTCATCCAACTCGGATTGTGAAACACCTCCATCGTACACCTTTCTTCACATATCAACCTTGCCACAGAGATGGTTCACAATGACCTTGCCACAGGGTTGGCAAAAGGTTTATCGATTTGGCTTCAATATCTAATGACAAGGTCACGGGTAGGTGTAATCTTTCGGTCCTTCTTGTTTTTGAGTATACACGAGCCAGACAAATGATTTAACATGATTGTTAAACTCATTTGTTTAATTCGTACAATTGATGTTTGTGATTATGTTTATCAACCGAATCAAGTAAATCAATTAGCAGATTAGTTATTTGATTTGACTTATACATTCGGACACATCAAGAAGGATGAGTGCCTAATAGATCTGTGATGTATTCGAAAATTTGTGTGTAGATCATATAATATCTATGAGTTTGATAAACCATACACGAATTCGAAACTGAGATCGGATATTTGACTTTTAAATATGTTTCGAGTTCACTAGAGATGGGGTTGATGTTGTAGGTGTCGTAGCTTGTGGTTTAAATGTTGACGTGAATTGGTGTTAGAATATATTGGATTTGGTATTGATTCGGATCATTGGATGCTTCTTTTCGTCTCGATGTTTTTATTATTCTTGGACTGATGATAGTGTGGACTTGAGGTCGAGATGTGTGAGTCTTGGTATATGGTTTAAGGTATTTGAGGTCGAGGTCATGGTCTTTCTTCTTCTTCATTTCTGTTTGTCAAGTCGCTAGCAATATGTCACTAGCACTTAGTCGCTAGCACTTAGTCGCCAGCACTAAGTCGCTAGCACTAAGTCGCTAGCACTAAGTCGCTAGCACTTAGTCGCTAGCACTTAGTCGCTAGCACTAAGTCGCTACGACTTGTTCAGTAACAAGTCGCCAATTTTGTCCTTAAGTCGCTAGCATAAATCGCTACTTAAGTCGCTAAGATGAGGTACAATGAACCTGGACAACATAAACAGCCAACTCGCTAACTAGAACTTGTACAAGTCGCTAGTAAGATGTTTTAGTTTTTCCGGCGAGTTTTCCGACAGTATTTCCGACCATCTTCATACAAACCCAGAAAACAGCCTATGAAAATTATTTTGACCACAGTTTGACCTTGTTAACATAAACAGATATTGACAGCATCGTAACGTCACCAATATTTTGACCACAAATATACACTGATTTTTTGTACCCAAAGACTGATAAAGGTGAGACAAACACTGTTTAGACAACTTGACACACAACAAATATTCAATGAAAGACCAATAGTTTATTGACCAAAAGAGACTAGTTTAAAAACTGTTAAGAATAAAAGATTCAACCAAAAGATGATAAAAAACAGTTTCAACCAATATTTCGAGCCAACAAAATCAATAAACCACAATAACCATAGTACAAAAAGACCACACAAATCAAAGAAACACAACAACCTTGGCTCTGGTACCAATTGTAGGATCGTTATTTTTAGTGTGTTGATGATTCGGGTGGTCTTGGGAGATCAAAATACATGTTTTCCATTTTAGAGAGAGAAAGTAGAGAGTTAGGGGTGTTCTTGCTAGAGAGTTACACAAAAGTTGAATATTAGATTATGAGAAGCACCACCCCTTCCATGGATGGAAGGGGTATTTATAGTTACAAATACACGACCTCCTATCGGCCTGTGGATCAGGGATACAGTGGGTAAAGACCCGTCCTTCCTCCACGGTGTTGCACTAAACTATTTTATGCTACTGACTAACTAATAAAACAATAAATAACGTGACTAACGACAAATCTACGAGCTAACTTATGCTAGATAACATTTGGGGTGACCGACTCTTCACTAAGAAATTTTCCAATTCCTAACAAACCCAACAAGGTTCTTGCAATGAAGTCTCGGTAAGCACTGAAGGGGTTGAAGAATTAAAAAGAATTGAATGAAAAAAGGGTGAAAACAAATAGCCCTCCATTTATTCAACCTTAGGGCAGAAACCGGGTTCAATTCATATGCTACGGATGGTAACATCGGTATTGAAGACAAGACGTCATGGACCCAGTGACGCACTGCACTTCAACTTTCCAAACCACTCAAGCTCCTCTTAAAAGGACTTGTTTCATGCTCACGGGGAACCGACATTATCTATCGACTTTCTCTTAGAGATTGTTGATATTGAAGAAGGAGACCCTCTCCCTAGTCTCCGACACAGGATCCAAATATGCACAAATTGAGTATAGAGCCACGAGATCATCAATAATTCTCATTAGGAAACTTTCAATGAAGACTCTCTGTTTCACACAATGTGGAAAGAGAGATTATATCTTGAGTCCTACGCATTATCCTTGTGGTTTTGCCTGAACATCCGAGTGATATGTGAACATATTCACAGTGAAGATGGAAAACCTTCTGGAGCCAACATCAAACAAGCTCCTGGTAGGTAGCATGTGAGATCTATTATATAGATCAACCATGTGACAACTGAACAGAAACAATGGGGCGATTCAATCTCTTGAATCAATCCTGGTTCAGGTTATGGATTGACGGATACCTTTGAAAAACCGGTCTTTGTGCTTAACAACTCTTTCCTTTAGCACATCGACCGTTTACTCATTTTTCACACCAAAATGGGTTTCATGATTGATAATCGATTTTCAATAAAACCTTCGTTGTATTGCAAAAACAATTTCTATTGAGCAATACACGATTGTTTTTTTCAAATCTCTTTTCATCAATCAGTGGACTTAAAATTCGCTGGTTCACTCACTCCGTGTTGTCTTCTTTGAGATGTTCCGGTTTGAGAACAGCTAGTGCAGCTGCGAAACCCTGTCAAGGAAATTCTTCGGAATTATACCTGATCACAGGAAGTACATGTACTGATCAACGGGGAACCGTGGGCCGTGTACCTCAATTCAACGAAAGTGATCAAAGACACTTTCGTGCGATTTATTGTTAACTGTTGTATGCAGGTACACCCGACGTTTGCAGCTGATCAGAATGAAGCGGTCAATCCATAGCCGCATGCTCACTTATCACATTCATCTCAAAAGAAATCATGATTAGTGCATCAATGACTCTGATATTTTCACTCCATGCTTCTGCTACGCTGCTGCCAATATCATGAATCAACTAAAGCTTCCGCTACTCTGATGAGAAGATTTCATGATCCAGAATGTGAGCATGTCGGTCCTAAAGTCACAACTCCACATTGGATGTCTCAGAGATTTTTGATAGCTGATGATCTCAAAAGCTGGCTCAAATTTATTATCACGTGGATCAGTAAAAGACCTCCACCTGGAGTAACCAAACATGCAATGTGAAGAATCAATGACTACGAGCTTAGGAGCAAAGTACTACATCAAGAATGCAAGTACAATTGTTAATGTAATATCTATTTGTATTCTATGTAATTTTAGTACATGATTGAGGTGACCTCCCTTAGGGTGAGATTGTTAGGAATTAGAAATTCCATGTATTAAAGAGTCGGTCACCTCATGTATATGTAATCGTTAGAAAGCTCGTAGTCGAAGTTATTTTAAGTTAAGTAGTATTTAGTTAAGTAACACCGTGGAGGACGGACGGGTCTTTACCCACTGTCTGCCTGATCCACAGCCCGATGTGTGGCGTTTTATGTAAGACTATAAATACTCTCTACCTCCCAAGGTAGAGAGTTGGAGCTCATAATAATATCTTTCAATTTCTCTCACTAAGTTCCCTAAACCTCTAACTTTCTCTCTCTAGAATTCCACTTATACGCCACTTTGTGTTATGGTTTGATGTGTATGTGAAAACTAATATCTTACACTTGTGTTGTAAATCTAGTGACCTAACAGTGGTATCAATCGCCAAATAGTTGGGTGCACACTTTTGTTTTGAAGTTTTTGGTTTTGGTCTTACGCGTAAAGATAACGTGTTCTTTGGTTCGCTTAAAAACTTGTTTTTTACACTTTTTAATCCAAGATTCTTGTACTTTCAACGTTTTAAGGTGTTAAAATACTTGTTTTTGGCAAAAAGTCTCAAACTTTACGCGTGAATCTAAGTTTTTGAGCTTGATTTTGTTCGTGGGTGAAGTTCTACGCGTAACCCGTTTAGCCGTTTTGGTTCATCAAGGTTCACAATCTTGTGTTATTTTGGTACTATTAACGCTATTCCATAACATAAATCTGGTTTAGAAACAAATTTGGGCATAATCATTTTTACGAGTAAGATTACGCGTATCAAAACCCTAATCTTACGCGTAACTTTATCCGTGGTTTGATCTTCAGTTTCGTGGTTTAATCCGTGTTTTTCTTGCTTGGATAAGCCTGAAAATACGTCGACTTTGGATATCTTTTGCACTGTGATGTGTAAAAGATCACTTGGGATAAAACCCTAATCTTACGCATAAGCATAAAACTTACACGTAGAAATCCTACGCATAAGATTCATCTTACGCCTAAGCCAAGTCTTACTCATAAGATAATCCTACGCCTAACTTTCTACGCATAACTTTGTGTCTACGTATAACTTTAGCGTCTTTTCTCTACTTACGCGTAAGCTAAATCTACGCGTAACTCTTTCTTGTTACGCGTAACTTTGGTGTTTTTACGCATAAGTGCTACTTGGATAATTGTGATTTCTACGCCTAAGGACACTTCATCAACAAAGGTTCATTCGACTACAAAGATCCATTTTTACCAACACAAGTTTTCAACATGTCACAACCACCATACTCTAACTATTTCCCTTACACTTATCCTCAATGACAACAACAATTAAGTCCACAACATCAACAATGGAATCAACAACAAGCAATTTATCAACAACAATTTAATCAACAACATACTCCACAACTTGGAGCAATTCCTCCACCACAAATGGTTCAAACACCGCTAAGTCTTCAAGTTCAACCCTACACAAATGACTTCAATCAACATCCATCAAGGAACACTATAAAGGAATCAACTTGGTTTGCAAAGATGTGTGAAGCTTTAAGCAGCCAACAATCAATTCATGAGGCTTGATCACTTGATAGACCTCCAATGCTCACTCCAGGAAACTACGATCAATGGGTGATAAGGTTCTTTAGGTTTTGTGATCTGAAGAAGCCTCATGGAAAGTTCTTAAAGAAGGTTATCTTGGAAGGTCCATTTGAGATGCCTACTGTCATTGTACCCGGAGATCCTAATGCTATTCCACCAAGAGATGAACAAATAAACATTGCCACTGTTGCAGATTTAAATCAAACATAACTTCTACACTATGAAGCTGATGAGCTTGCAATGCAGTATATCCTTTTAGGATTACCTAACCCAATTCTTCGAAGTGTTGATGCTCAAAAGACTGCAAAGGAAATGTGGGACCATATTCATCTTCTTATGGAAGGATCTGTACTCAATCAGGAGGATTTGGAATCCAAAATTTACTTGGCTTATGAACACTTCATGATTGAACCTGGAGAGATACTAGAGTCTTATCATCATCGATTTTCAGACATCATCAATTATTTGGATAAACACAACATCATCATGCCAAGAATTGCAGTGAATACTAAGTTCCTGAGTAGTCTTGGTCCTGAATGGGAGAAGTATGTCATTTTTCTCCGTCAAGCGAAGAATATGCATCATTCTACATATGGATTGTTGTACGATTACTTGAAGCCTCATGAAAAGGAAGTTGATCGGGAAAGGATTCTCCGTGCTCAAATTGCTCCACCTACACATCCGGAAAATCAACAACTTGCCTTATATGCTCAACAAAGTTATCCTCCTCAACAAGCAACTCTACCAACTGCCTCAGTCACACCAAACGATCAATCACAGCAACCTCAACAAAATCAATTGGTTCCTTACAACAACAACAATGATCAAGCAATTCATAGTCAAACTAGTGAGGAATCCGATCCGTTCGAAGCATTGCAACAGGGATTTGTTATGATTGCTAATGCTTTTAGCCGTTATACCAACAAATCCAACAATCGTATTCGTTCCTCATCCAATACACGAAATCAGGCTGTGGTAAACAATGGACGAGTTGAAGTTCAAAATCGTGGTTATGGTCATCGAATGGGAGGTGGTCAAGGGTTTAATGCTATGGGTAGGAATAACACCAGAGCTCAAGTGGTGGAACAGGGAAACGCTTAGAATGGGTTGAATGGTCTTCGATGCTACACCTGCAATGAGAAGGGACACCTGGCTAATGCATGCCCAAAGCCAAGGACTAGGGGCAGTGCTTATTTCAAAGAGGCTCTTCTTTTGGCTCTTAAGGATGAAGCTGGTGGATCTCTCACAAACAAAGAACAGAGCTTTATGGCAGATGCAGACTCAGATGATGATATGGAGGACTTGCAGGCCAATGCAGCTGTTCTGTTGATGGCTAATGTGCATGAGCTACACATGAGTGAAACAGGCCCAGTGTATGACACAGATGGCTTATCTCAGGTACCCGAATAAACCATCATCATATCTGAACTAATATCTCCGCCAATATCTGAATCCGGCACGGCTCAGACTGTTCAAAATGAGTCATCTACATCTCATTTTGACGATTTTCAAATAAACCTTGTAGTTACATTTGACGATCAAAATGACCTTATGGTTTCCTTTGATAATCAAATTGACTCCGTGGTTGTACTTGAGGATCTAAATAATGATCATGTTGTGACTCACGTTGAACAAGCCGAACTGGTGCCTCATCCAGATCTTGCTCGTTTAATTCAAGACCATCAAATCAAAATGGAGGTATGTTATGCATTAAATAAGGAAATAAAAGCAAAAATGCACTGTTAACCAAGGATTTTGAATGCTTACAAATGCAACTCAACTTTTTCAAAACTCAAGAAAACCGTGAAAAAGGTTTTGAAGCCGCTTTTGCTAAATCTCATCAAAACGAAAAATATTTAGAGAGACAAATGCGTGATCTAGCCGCTTCGAAGAATGCTTTGTTGTCAGAAATAGAACAACTGAAACATGAACATAAAAATCAAATTAACGCTCTCACCTTGGAAAATCAAAAAGCTAAGGCTGAGTTGTTAACTTGTCAAAAACAGTTCTCCGCATACAAAAAGCATTCAACGAATCGGGTAGATGACCTTCTTGAAGAAATTATCGGCTTGCAAAACAAAATTAAAGAGTTTAAAACTGTTGTTTACAAACATGGTGAATCAGTAACAACTATTGAAAAGTTTACTTTAAAACCCAATCCAAAAGGATATGGACCAAATCTAGCTGATTACAAACCAAAGCTTTCACTAAAAACATTCAAACCAAATCCTGAAGTTTCCAGTGCAGAATATAAAACTAATGATACTGTTATGAGTGTTGTTGAATATCATCGTCAAGAGGAATTAGATGCAGAAGACGAGAGTCGATCAAAATTAAAAACTGTTGTTTACAACAAACCTTTTAATTATTCAAAACCGATCACTTTTGTCACACCAACGGATTCTTCTAACACACCAAGGGTTATCATCAAAACACCTGAGTCTTCTAATGTTAATCCCCAACCAGATTATGCACAAATTTATGGTCCTTTACCTTCCATCAGTGAAGTAAACTCAAAACCTGAAAATCGCAAAATTCTTAGATATTTTGATATTTTCATGGCTGAGCTCAAAAATTTAGAACATGAGATAGAATATCATTCTGAAATCAAAGTTCAACACTTTCAATCGCCTCTGGCGCGAGAACAAAGAAACATTTTTCAGAAAAATCTTTTACCAAATGTTAAAAATTTGAAAAGTTGTGCATTGTCTTGGGAACGGGACTTTCATAAGGAACTTGGAGTCATGAAGGTCGTTTTCGAGAAAACCAAAACATCTATTTCTAATACTAAACGTAAAAAGAAACTATTGAGAAAAGATGTTGATCGACTCTTAAAAGATGTTATCTGTGCTGATATCCATAATGTTGTGTTATTCCATTCTTTGCCACATGCATCTGATTATATCTCTGCTGATAGTGTTGACTCTGCGGTAACTGTTGAGAATACTGATAAGGCGCTTCAAATCGAGTCTTTAAAAGCTGAAAATGAACGATTACTTAACGAACTTTACAATGCAAAACGTCGTCTTAATTGGTGTAAAAAAGATATTCACAATCAACAACTTGGTTTTCAAAAGAAAATCACTCAGTTGCAAACAAAATCTTTTGATCCTAAACTTGAGCAACTCGATGATCAAAACGTGTCTTTGAAAAGTCAAATCTCAAAATATGAACAAGAACTTGTAACAGTTAAACAGGAATATGGTGTCATATTTGATTTACTCAATAAGACTCGTCATGAAGCATCAAACGAACTTGATCAATATCTTGCTCACACTAGAGAAGTCATGAATTTTGCTGGTAATATTCGTTCTGAAAATCAAGATTTGATTCACACTATCTCTAAGTTAAGAGAAATGTTAGGAAAGTATGAACAACTTCCGCCAACCATCATTAAGAGATTAGCAACTGTAACACTTAGTAATCGTGCACCTAGAATTCCTACTGCCAAATCACAAGTTACTAACGTGCTTCCTTTTACAGAAACAGGAATAGTTGCGTCTTTTCCAAACGTCTGCACTTCACAGCCTAGGAGCACTCAATCGAAGAATAGGAAGTTGCGACCTAAGAAAAGATCAATAAGGAATGCTAAAGTAGAAGAACACCCTAGGACTATGAATAAAACTCACGTTGCTTCCACTATAAATATTGCGTCTGGCAAATGTAGTAGAAATAGTGATGTAACGAATGCTAAACCGTTAAGTACTTTTGATATTCAGTCTGATGCACCTTGTGTTATTTGTCGTAAAAGTATGAATTCTGATTGTCATGACAAATGTGTTGCTAAAGCTATGATCTCTCGTTTACGGAATCCTAAGAATCAGAATACCTCTAGGCCCACTAATCATTCTAAGTCTGTGCTTGGTAGACCGCCTTCTTTAGATTCTACGTCATGCGTGGTTGTCCCTGTAGCTCCAATTTCACCTCCTAAGAATGTAGTACCACTTAGTGCATTCACAAAGACTAAAGCAAACAGTAGTTATAGATGGCAGAAATGGATATATAACACATTAGGATTTAAATGGATGCCTAAAGTTATTAATGTGTGTATGTCTACTATCACTGCTTCGGAACCCTCTAACATTTCGGGTTCCACATCTACTTCTATTCCATCTGTGTCGTCTGTGTGTAATGCAGGTGATACAGATCATTCTCTGGATTGTTGATAGCGGATGTTCCCGACACATGACAGTCAACCTTAAACTGTTATCAAACTTTATTGCAAAGTTCATTGGCACTGTCAGGTTCGGGAATGATCACTTCGCAGCTATCATGGGCTACGGAGATTATGCCAATGGGAACATCGAAATCAGCAGGGTTTACTATGTGGAAGGCCTCGGTCACAATCTGTTTTCAGTAGGTCAGTTTTGTGATGGAGATTTGGAGGTTGCTTTCTGGGAGAAAACTTGTTTCATTCGTGATCTACAAGGAAATGACCTTATGTCTGGCTCGCGTAATTCTAGTCTCTACACTATCTCTATGCAAGACATGGTTGCTTCATCTCCCATCTGCTTACTTTCAAAGGCAACATCAACAAAATCCTGGCTATGGCACCGTCGTCTCTTACATCTAAACTTTCAAACCATCACCAACCTTGCTCGACACAAACTAGTTGAAGGTCTCCCACGATTCCGGTATTCAAAATATCACCTTTGGTCAGCTTGTGAACAAGGAAAAAGCACTCGTGCTCATTTTCCTTCAAAGGTGGAACACAGCTCTCAGGATGTGCTTCATCAAACAAAGGAACTAAATTTGTAAACCAAACCATTCGTGAATTTTATGAGAAAGTGGGAATTCATCATCAAACATCTATTGCATGTACACCAGAACAAAACGGAGTTGTTGAAAAACGAAACCGAACGTTAGTGGAAGCTGCAAGAACAATGCTAAACTTCCAGATTACTTGTGGGCAGAAGCTGTATCTACTGCATGCTATACTCAAAACCGTTCTATGATCACAAAACGCCACAACAAAACACCTTTCGAGCTTCTCCACAACCATAAACCGAATCTCAAACACTTTCATGTATTTAGATCCCTTTGCTATCCGAATAATGATCGTGATGATTTTGGAAAGCTCAGCGCCAAAGCCGACATTGGAGTCTTTATTGGATATTGTGAGAATTCTAAAGGTTACCGGATCTGGAATCGTCATACAAAACAGGTGATGGAAACGATTCATGCTCATTTTGATGAACTCACGGAAATGGCTTCTGAGTATAACAGCTTAGAACCCGGTCACAACCGTTTAAACTTCCCTCAACCCCCATCATTAGCTGAACAAAACCCCCTGCTCACTCGTCAACAAATGGAAAGGTTATTTGCTCCGCTGTTCGGTGACGATATTGATGAACGTGCTTCAGGTGTATCCGCTGTTTCCGCTGCTCAACCTGATAATATTCCTATACCTGATACACCTGCTACAACAACTACTGTTGAAGAATCACCACCGGTTGACTCCACAACAACAGTTGAACAAACCACTTTCAACAATGATGAACCTACTGATGATATTCTGAATGATGTACTCCCACCTGTAGATTTTGATCCAAATGCGTTCTTTAACCCGTTTTCTAATGACACTGCTGCACCTAATGTCGCGGAATCATCAACAAACCATTTGAATCCTCGGAATCTGCACAATGTATACCAACATCAACCCTCTATACATCGATGGACAAAAGACCATCCTCTTGCTAATATTATTGGCAACCCGAATCAACCAGTCGTTACGAGACAACGTCTTCACACAGATGGTGAACATTGCATTTATGCACTCACTATCTGCCAATCTGAGCCTAAAAACATTAAAGACGCAATGACAAAAGACAACTGGATTGAATCCATGCAAGAAGAACTCAACCAATTCAAACGTCTTGAAGTATGGGAACTGGTTGAAAGACCAACAGGGGTCTACGTCATTGGTCTCAAATGGATTTGGAAAAACAAATTGGATGCTGAAGGGAACATAATCCGAAACAAGTCACGTCTAGTTGCTAAGGGTTATCGTCAGGAAGAGGGAATAGACTTTGAAGAATCTTTTGCTCCGGTTGCTCGTCTTGAGGCTGTTCCGATATTTCTCGCGTTCGCGGGTCATATGAATATGACGGTCTTTCAGATGGATGTCAAAACTGCGTTTCTCAATGGACAACTGAAAGAAATGGTTTATGTCAGCCAACCCGAAGGATTCGTTGATCCAGAGTTCCCGAACCATGTCTACAAACTGAACAAAGCTCTTTATGGTCTCAAACAAGCCCCTCGGGCATGGTACGATAAGCTATCTTCTTTCCTCATTGCTAATAATTTCACCAAAGGTTCGGTTGACCCTACTCTTTTTATACAATATCACGGGGAACATATCTTAATTGTTCAAATTTACGTGGATGACATCATTTTTGGGTCTACACATAAAAAGTTTTCAATCGCTTTTGCAAAACTAATGAAGAAAAATTTTGAAATGTCAATGATGGGTGAACTTACGTTCTTTCTAGGACTGCAAGTTCATCAATCACCCCGTGGTATTTTCTTGAGTCAGTCCAAATATGCCCTTGAATTGTTAAACAAATTTGGAATGAAAACCTGTGATACTTATGCCACACCAATTCTCATACCAAGAAGCTAGACGCTGATTTACATGGGAAATTAGTTTACCCTACCAAATACCAAAGTATTATTGGGTCCCTCATGTATCTAACAGCTAGCATACCTGATATTGTCTTTGCCGTTTATCTATGCTCCCGTTATCAGTCGCGACCAACTGAAACCCACCTCTCTGAGGCTAAAAGAATCCTCCGATACATCAAGGGAACCATTAACTTGGGGATCTGGTATCCGAAGGATTCTGGTTTTGAACTAATCGCTTTTTCAGACGCTGACCAAGCAGGATGCTTAGACTCAAGGAAAAGTACTTCAGGAGCTCTACAATTTCTTGGTGATAAACTGGTGTCTTGGCAATCAAAGAAGCAGGATTGTACATCGCTGTCATCAACCGAAGCAGAATATGTAGCCATGTCCGCGTGTTGTGCTCAAGTCATATGGATGAGAACACAACTCAAAGACTATGGTTACGTATTTGACATAATCCCGATGTACTGCGACAATCGGAGTGCCATTGCGATCTCGTGCAACTCAGTCCAGCACTCGAAATCAAAGCACATCGATCTTCGTTATCATTTCATCAAGGACCACGTGGAACAGGGTACTGTTGAATTATACTTCGTGGGTACTGAATACCAATTGGCAGATCTACTCACCAAAGCCTTGCCTCCCGCTACGTTTAATGAGTTGGTCCACCAGATTGGTATGAGGTGTTTGACTCAAGAGGAATTGGATGACCTCCTAAAACAGTCTTAAAAAACTGTCAAACACCAAAAAAATCTCTTTTGTAAATAATTTTTCAAAAACAAAATACAAAAATATAAAACCTGATAAAACAACAAAAATATTCTTCTAATCTAATTTTCTTTCAACATGGCAAGTACATTTCTTCCATCAACACTTTAATCTTTCAAAATTCAGTATTTTTCCGATCAAGTGTTGAGGGGGAGAAAAGTATCACTTAACTGTTTCAAAACATCTGTGTACTTGCATGTTATCATATCCTGGTTGTTTATTTTATCAATTGTGGTAAATTTTTCTGGTTAAATGACACTCCTCGGACTAAAATTTATAACCTTTCATTATTTATCTAAGTCGAGGGGGAGTGTCGTCAAGTTTCTTTCTTAACAATTTTTGTTTGGTAACCAAAATGGAAGTTAAATGGCTTTGTGTGAAAAAGGAAAAGGTGGAGGGACCAAAACTGTCAAAAGATGAAAGTCATTTTAATAAAAGTCCTCCACCTAACTTATCACTTCACATTTATTACTCTAACCAAAACAAATCCTACGCCTAAGAATCACTCTTCCAATCCGTGTTTTTGATCATCAAACTGTAAGTGGATTAATGTTTCTAACATGATTTTAAACATTGGTTTTGATTTTCAAATAAATCCAACGGCTAAATTTACTTATATGGTTGATTTTGTGTTCTTCGCATATGCGTAAGAACACATGATCATGTGTTATGTGTTTGTGGTTAAAAAGGTAATGTCAAAATGTTTTAATAACATCAATGATATTTTTTCTATCCTCAAAACAAACCCAGAAACTCGAATTGAGTGATTTTGAAAATTAGGGTTTATGCGTGAATTTGGGTATTTTAAAATGTGAATGGTTTTGGTCAAAAAGGTTATTGTGTGATGTTCATATTGTGTTGTATTAAAGATTTCCAGGCCCTATAACCACCCAGAAACACTAATTAAGCCAGAATTAGGAATTAGGGTTTAATATTCTTGTGTTTGGGTATTTTTGATTCACCACGAATTGGGTGTTAAAACTTGGTTATTAGACTCTCACAACTCTTAAGACCTACCAGAAAATGTTTGGTGCAAATCCTATGGTTAGAAATCATACGCGTAATTCTTAAACTCTAGGGTTTTGACCTACGCGTATGACTTTCTACGCGTAACTGCTTAACTTGCTTTCATGCCATGATTTGTGTTTAATATGACTATACATGTTAAGTTTGATGATATGATGGTTTTATTTCAGGTTTGCTACTCGAAAAATTCAGAATCAAGGTCGATTGTTACTCTACGCATAAGGATCACCTTACGCGTAGGCAGTTATACGTAAGAGTAATCCTACGCGTAACAACTACGCATAAGGTTCTACAATAGGACTACGCGTATCCTGTGAAGGATATGCGTAAACAGTGACCACTACGCATAAGGTCTACTCTTACGAGTAAGCCTTACGCGTAAGGTCTTTATACGCCTACGAGTAAGCCCTACGCATAAGGTCCCCTTTTCCTACGCGTAACATTTCCTACGCGTAAGTTAGGATCCTACGCATAAGCTTTCGTCTACGCGTATATCACTTCTGTTTACGCGTAACTTTGCCATATCTACGCCTAAGCCTTGATAGACCTTCATTATGAATTGTTATGTGCACAAACTTGTTAATAAACAAATCATATCGTCACGAAACCAATAATGTCACTAATAAACTTAATCGTTTAATATGTTGTGTTAAATATGTGATAACATAAACTTTAAAACTTAAAGTTAACTAACTCACAAAACTTATCACGACGACATTGGACTATTGAACAAACAAGTGACTTTGGACTCGTAACAATCTTTAACACTGTACATTCAATAATTAGACAATAAAACCTTCTGTTGACTAACATTATGTCTTTCGATATGTTGGTTCTTTTGGCTAATGTTATTTCAGATCACGACATGGCTGCTCAAATGAATGTGGATGCACCAGAAGTTCTCACAATTGCTGACATCTTCCCCAATGGCTATCCTAGAAAGATTGGAAAGAACAACCTTAGGGTTGACTTTGAAACACTCACCTCTCTGAATCTTCTTGTCTCATTGCTGTGGATATTCTAAGGAATCATCCCTACCAGAACATGCTCTCACACTCTGCTACTGTACCGGAAATCTACATTCAGCAATTCTGGAATTCTATGCAGAAGATCACAGGTCAAAGTGCAGTGACAGTGACACTTAATCACAAACAAGTCACCATCACTCATGCAGACTTACGGGCTGTTCTTCTCATTCCTGAAATCGAGCCAACTAACTTCTTTGCCACACCTACTGAGGAGACAGTTCTACAATTCTTGCTTGATATTGGCTATGATGAAGCTTCAGGAGTTATCTCTAAGCATTCTCATGTAGAGCTTAAGAACATTCCTCAACCGTGGAGAACCCTCTACATCATCATCACCAAATCGGTCTCTGGTCGTGATAGTGGAAATGAGCATCCCAAGCTCATGGAACTACAAATTTTCTGGTCATTAATTAACAAAAAGGACATCGAAATTGAAGCACTGTTATGGGAAGACATGATGTCATTTCACAAGAAACTTGCCTCAAAGATTCCCTATGTCAGATAGACAAAATTGTTGATCCAGAGAGCACTTGGACTTCATCCCGATATTCCACAAAGGCTCAATGACCCAGACAATCACGATATGTTGACTGAGCCTACCCTATCAGTCAGAATCAAGGAATCATCTACAAAGAAACAGGGTGCTGTATTACCTGATCACCTTCTGTCTAAAGAAATAAAAAAGCTCGAGACATACAAAAGATATCTAGTTGCAGTAAAAGAAGGCAAAGTTGGTCATCTCGATGACAAGTCTTCTGGAACACCTATAAGGAGAACCAGAAGAGGCAGTGCAGGAAGTGCTGCAAGTACTGAAAGTCATAGGAAGTTTCCCAAGAGGAATCCTCCTCGTAAAAGGACTGTTCTTTCTAAGGAAGTTGTTCCCATTCCCTTACCTAAACCTGAACCGCAGAGAAAGCTAATTGACGAGGACTCAGAAGGTACTGAATCAGAAGAAGAGATTACGTACTCTGAAACTGCTAAAGATGAAACCACAACGGTATCTAAACCTCCCAGTCCTCCTGCTGACCTAGGAAAAGGAAAGACTCCTGTACTTGTGCCATATGAAGAAAGCTCGAAAGTGATGAAGAGCAACTGGATAAATCCTACAGGAAGAATTTTAAATTCGTTAGACACCTTCAAAAGGCTGAAGAATTTGCGAAAGACCAAATGGGTGGCCCCGGAGGATCAAGTGGTGCTGCCCACTCTTCACCAGATCCTGATGCGGTTAATCGACCCGATAAGGGATCTGGTGCCACCACTCTTGTGCAACAAAAAACGCTTGTGGAGGAGTCTACTGATTATAACATTGAGGAACCAGAAAAGGATAAGACTGAGAAAGAGAAAACTGATGAAGAAGCTAAGGCTCAAACGGAAGAAAAGGCTAAATCTGGACAAGATGACGAAGAGAATTATGATGATTATCTTCTCAACAGTCCAACTCGTTCCAAGGAGGATACTTCTGCACCTCCTAAGGACCCCGAGCCTCCTCATGTCTCCTCATCATCAGATTCTTCATCTCATTCCTCACCACCACCATCTAAAAGATCAACCAAATCATCATCCAAATCAGTGAAGAAGCCTACTCGATCTTGGATATCTCATGCTCATAAACGAATTGGGAATGCTGTCAAACAAATCAGAGAGAAAGACATCCTCCAAAGGAAGATGAATTTCTATGCTGATCAGATACAGTATATTCATGATGATCTCGACAAGATGCAAGAGGAAAGGCAGTATGTCCAGAAGCTCATGAAAGATGATCTTCAAGGAAAAATGGATGAAATGATCAAAGGATACACTCAACAGTTCCTTATGGAGGTCGTTCCGAATCTGACAAAGCAGATGTATACCAGACAACTGTATCCAAATCTGTTGCATCTAGCCAAACAAGCCATGAAATCAACTCCGATGAATTTAAGCATCAATCTAGTTGAATCTACAATCTTCTCAGATGATGAATTGGTGAACCGACTAGTAGCGCAAATGTCGACACGCTCTGCAACGTTTGCCTCACATGAAGCTAAACTGTTTGAAGCTCTATTGGAATACCAACTCAGGTCCTCATTCCGAGAAGAAGCTGTTAGGCCCAAACTTTCAAACCATCACCAACCTTGCTTTCAAAGGCAACATCAACAAAATCCTGGCTATGGCACCGTCGTCTCTCACATCTAAACTTTCAAACCATCACCAACCTTGCTCGACACAAACTAGTTGAAGGTCTCCCACGATTCCGGTATTCAAAATATCACCTTTGGTCAGCTTGTGAACAAGGAAAAAGCACTCGTGCTCATTTTCCTTCAAAGGTGGAACACAGCTCTCAGGATGTGCTTCATCTTCTTCACATGGATTTGTGTGGCCCAATGCGCGTGCAAACGATCAATGGCAAACGCTACATCTTAGTAATTGTTGATGACTACTCATGATGGACTTGGGTCTACTTTCTTCGAAGCAAAGACCAAGCTCCACAAATGATCATCACCTTTCTCACGAAAATTCAAGTTCAGCTCCGAAACACCGTCCGCCAAATAAGAACAGACAAAGGAACTAAATTTGTAAACCAAACCCTTCGTGAATTTTATGAGAAAGTGGGAATTTAGCATCAAACATCTATTGCACGTACACCAGAACAAAACGGAGTTATTGAAAGACGAAACCGAACGTTAGTGGAAGCTGCAAGAACAATGCTAATCAATGCTAAACTTCCAGATTACTTGTGGGCAGAAGCTGTATCTACTGCATGCTATACTCAAAACCGTTCTATGATCACAAAACGCCACAACAAAACCCCTTTCGAGCTTCTCCACAACCATAAACCGAATCTCAAACACTTTCATGTATTTAGATCCCTTTGCTATCCGAATAATGATCGTGATGATTTTGGAAAGCTCAAAGCCAAAGCCGACATTGGAGTCTTTATTGGATATTGTGAGAATTCTAAAGTTTACCGGATCTGGAATCGTCATACAAAACAGGTGATGGAAACGATTCATGCTCATTTTGATGAACTCACGGAAATGGCTTCTGAGTATAACAGCTTAGAACCCGGTCACAACCGTTTAAACTTCCCTCAACCCCCATCATTAGCTGAACAAAACCCCCTGCTCACTCGTCAACAACTGGAAAGGTTATTTGCTCCGCTGTTCAGTGACGATATTGATGAACGTGCTTTAGGTGTATCCGCTGTTTCCGCTGCTCAACCTGATAATATTCCTATACCTGATACACCTGCTACAACAACTACTGTTGAAGAATCACCACCGGTTGACTCCACAACAACAGTTGAACAAACCACTTTCAACAATGATGAACCGACTGATGATATTCTGAATGATGTACCCCCACATGTAGATTTTGATCCAAATGCGTTCTTTAACCCGTTTGCTAATGACACTGCTGCACCTAATGTCGCGGAATCATCAACAAACCATTTGAATCCTCGGAATCTGCACAATGTATACCAACATCAACCCTCTATACATCGATGGACAAAAGACCATCCTCTGGCTAATATTATTGGCAACCCGAATCAACCAGCCGTTACGAGACAACGTCTTCACACAGATGGTGAACATTGCATTTATGCACTCACTATCTGCCAATCTGAGCCTAAAAACATTAAAGACGCAATGACAAAAGACAACTGGATTGAATCCATGCAAGAAGAACTCAACCAATTCAAACGTCTTAAAATATGGGAACTGGTTGAAAGACCAACAGGGGTCTACGTCATTGGTCTCAAATGGATTTGGAAAAACAAATTGGATGCTGAAGGGAACATAATCCGAAACAAGTCACGTCTAGTTGCTAAGGGTTATCGTCAGGAAGAGGGAATAGACTTTGAAGAATCTTTTGCTCCGGTTGCTCGTCTTGAGGCTGTTCCGATATTTCTCGCGTTCGCGGCTCATATGAATATGACGGTCTTTCAGATGGATGTCAAAACTGCGTTTCTCAATGGACAACTGAAAGAAACGGTTTATGTCAGCCAACCCGAAGGATTCGTTGATCCAGAGTTCCCGAACCATGTCTACAAACTGAACAAAGCTCTTTATGGTCTCAAACAAGCCCCTCGGGCATGGTACGATAAGCTATCATCTTTCCTCATTGCTAATAATTTCACCAAAGGTTCGGTTGACCCTACTCTTTTTATACAATATCACGGGGAACATATCTTAATTGTTCAAATTTACGTGGATGACATCATTTTTGGGTCTACACATAAAAAGTTTTCAATCGCTTTTGCAAAACTAATGAAGAAAAATTTTGAAATGTCCATGATGGGTGGACTTACGTTCTTTCTAGGACTGCAAGTTCATCAATCACTCCGTGGTATTTTCTTGAGTCAGTCCAAATATGCCCTTGAATTGTTAAACAAATTTGGAATGAAAACCTGTGATACTTATGCCACACCAATGACTCATACCAAGAAGCTAGACGCTGATTTACATGGGAAATTAGTTTACCCTACCAAATACCAAAGTATTATTGGGTCCCTCATGTATCTAACAGCTAGCAGACCTGATATTGTCTTTGCCGTTTATCTATGCTCCCGTTATCAGTCGCGACCAACTGAAACCCACCTCTCTGAGGCTAAAAGAATCCTCCGATACATCAAGGGAACCATTAACTTGGGGATCTGGTATCCGAAGGATTCTGGTTTTGAACTAATCGCTTTTTCAGACGCTGACCACGCAGGATGCTTAGACTCAAGGAAAAGTACTTCAGGAGCTCTACAATTTCTTGGTGATAAACTGGTGTCTTGGCAATCAAAGAAGCAGGATTGTACATCGTTGTCATCAACCGAAGCAAAATATGTAGCCATGTCCGCGTGTTGCGCTCAAGTCATATGCATGAGAACACAACTCAAATACTATGGTTACGTATTTGACAGAATCCCGATGTACTGCGACAATCGGAGTGCCATTGCGATCTCGTGCAACTCAGTCCAGCACTCGAAATCAAAGCACATCGATCTTCGTTATCATTTCATCAAGGACCACGTGGAACATGGTACTGTTGAATTATACTTCGTGGGTACTGAATACCAATTGGCAGATCTACTCACCAAAGCCTTGCCTCCCGCTAAGTTTAATGAGTTGGTCCACCGGATTGGTATGAGGTGTTTGACTCAAGAGGAATTGGATGACCTCCTAAAACAGTCTTAAAAAACTGTCAAACACCAAAAAAATCTCTTTTGTAAATAATTTTTCAAAAACAAAATACAAAAATATAAAACCTGATAAAACAACAAAAATATTCTTCTAATCTAATTTTCTTTCAACATGGCAAGTACATTTCTTCCATCAACACTTTAATCTTTAAAAATTCAGTATTTTTCCGTTCAAGTGTTGAGGGGGAGAAAAGTATCACTTAACTGTTTCAAAACATCTGTGTACTTGCATGTTATCATATCCTGGTTGTTTATTTTATCAATGGTGGTAAATTTTTCTGGTTAAATGACACTCCTCGGACTAAAATTTATAACCTTTCATTATTTATCTAAGTCGAGGGGGAGTGTCGTCAAGTTTCTTTCTTAACAATTTTTGTTTGGTAACCAAAATGGAAGTTAAATGGCTTTGTGTGAAAAAGGAAAAGGTGGAGGGACCAAAACTGTCAAAAGATGAAAGTCATTTTAATAAAAGTCCTCCACCTAACTTATCACTTCACATTTATTACTCTAACCAAAACAAATCCTACGCCTAAGAATCACCCTTCCAATCCGTGTTTTTGATCATCAAACTGTAAGTGGATTAATGTTTCTAACATGATTTTAAACATTGGTTTTGATTTTCAAATAAATCCAACGGCTAAATTTACTTATATGGTTGATTTTGTGTTCTTCGCATATGCGTAAGAACACATGATCATGTGTTATGTGTTTGTGGTTAAAAAGATAATGTCAAAATGTTTTAATAACATCAATGATATTTTTTCTATCCTCAAAACAAACCCAGAAACTCGAATTGAGTGATTTTGAAAATTAGGGTTTATGCGTGAATTTGGGTATTTTAAAATGTGAATGGTTTTGGTCAAAAAGGTTATTGTGTGATGTTCATATTGTGTTGTATTAAAGATTTCCAGGCCCTATAACCACCCAGAAACACTAATTAAGCCAGAATTAGGAATTAGGGTTTAATATTCTTGTGTTTGGGTATTTTTGATTCACCACGAATTGGGTGTTAAAACTTGGTTATTAGACTCTCACAACTCTTAAGACCTACCAGAAAATGTTTGGTGCAAATCCTATGGTTAGAAATCATACGCGTAATTCTTAAACTCTAGGGTTTTGACCTACTCGTATGACTTTCTACGCGTAACTGCTTAACTTGCTTTCATGCCATGATTTGTGTTTAATATGACTATACATGTTAAGATTGATGATATGATGGTTTTATTTCAGGCTTGCTACTCGTAAAATTCAGAATCAAGGTCGATTGTTACTCTACGCATAAGGATCACCTTACGCGTAGGCAGTTATACGTAAGAGTAATCCTACGCGTAACAACTACGCATAAGGTTCTACAATGGGACTACGCGTATCCTGTGAAGGATATGCGTAAACAGTGACCACTACGCATAAGGTCTACTCTTACGAGTAAGCCTTACGCGTAAGGTCTTTATACGCCTACGCGTAAGCCCTACGCATAAGGTCCCCTTTTCCTACGCGTAACATTTCCTATGCGTAAGTTAGGATCCTACGCATAAGCTTTCGTCTACGCGTATATCACTTCTGTTTACGCGTAACTTTGCCATATCTACGCCTAAGCCTTGATAGACCTTCATTATGAATTGTTACGTGCACAAACTTGTTAATAAACAAATCATATCGTCACGAAACCAATAATGTCACTAATAAACTTAATCGTTTAATATGTTGTGTTAAATATGTGATAACATAAACTTTAAAACTTAAAGTTAACTAACTCACAAAACTTATCACGACGACATTGGACTATTGAACAAACAAGTGACTTTGGACTCGTAACAATCTTTAACACTGTACATTCAATAATTAGACAATAAAACCTTCTGTTGACTAACATTATGTCTTTCGATATGTTGGTTCTTTTGGCTAATGTTATTTCAGATCACGACATGGCTGCTCAAATGAATGTGGATGCACCAAAAGTTCTCACAATTGCTGACATCTTCCCCAATGGCTATCCTAGAAAGATTGGAAAGAACAACCTTAGGGTTGACTTTGAAACACTCACCTCTCTGAATCTTCTTGTCTCATTGCTGTGGATATTCTAAGGAATCATCCCTACCAGAACATGCTCTCACACTCTGCTACTGTACCGGAAATCTACATTCAGCAATTCTGGAATTCTATGCAGAGGATCACAGGTCAAAGTGCAGTGACAGTGACACTTAATCACAAACAAGTCACCATCACTCATGCAGACTTACGGGCTGTTCTTCTCATTCCTGAAATCGAGCCAACTAACTTCTTTGCCACACCTACTGAGGAGACAGTTCTACAATTCTTGCTTGATATTGGCTATGATGAAGCTTCAGGAGTTATCTCTAAGCATTCTCATGTAGAGCTTAAGAACATTCCTCAACCGTGGAGAACCCTCTACATCATCATCACCAAATCGGTCTCTGGTCGTGATAGTGGATATGAGCATCCCAAGCTCATGGAACTACAAATTTTCTGGTCATTAATTAACAAAAAGGACATCGAAATTGAAGCACTGTTATGGGAAGACATGATGTCATTTCACAAGAAACTTGCCTCAAAGATTCCCTATGTCAGATAAACAAAATTGTTGATCCAGAGAGCACTTGGACTTCATCCCGATATTCCACAAAGGCTCAATGACCCAGACAATCACAATATGTTGACTGAGCCTACCCTATCAGTCAGAATCAAGGAATCATCTACAAAGAAATAGGGTGATGTATTACCTGATCACCTTCTGTCTAAAGAAATCAAAAAGCTCGAGACATACAAAAGATATCTAGTTGCAGTAAAAGAAGGCAAAGTTGGTCATCTCGATGACAAGTCTTCTGGAACACCTATAAGGAGAACCAGAAGAGGCAGTGCAGCAAGTGCTGCAAGTACTGAAACTCATAGGAAGTTTCCCAAGAGGAATCCTCCTCGTAAAAGGACTGTTCTTTCTAAGGAAGTTGTTCCCATTCCCTTACCTAAACCTGAACCACAGAGAAAGCTAATTGACGAGGACTCAGAAGGTACTGAATCAGAAGAAGAGATTACATACTCTGAAACTGCTAAAGATGAAACCACAACGGTATCTAAACCTCCCAGTCCTCCAGCTGACCTAGGAAAAGGAAAGACTCCTGTACTTGTGCCATATGAAGAAAGCTCAGAAACTGATGAAGAGCAACTGGATAAATCCTACAGGAAGAATTTTAAATTTGTTAGACACCTTCAAAAGGCTGAAGAATTTGCGAAAGACTAAATGGGTGGCCCCGGAGGATCAAGTGGTGCTGCCCACTCTTCACCAGATCCTGATGCGGTTAACCGACCCGATAAGGGATCTGGTGCCACCACTCTTGTGCAACAACAAACGCTTGTGGGGGAGTCTACTGATTATAACATTGAGGAACCAGAAAAGAATAAGACTGAGAAAGAGAAAACTGATGAAGAAGCTAAGGCTCAAACGGAAGAAAAGGCTAAATCTGGACAAGATGACGAAGAGAATTATGATGATTATCTTCTCAACAGTCCAACTCGTTCCAAGGAGGATACTTCTGCACCTCCTAAGGACCCCGAGCCTCCTCATGTCTCCTCATCATCAGATTCTTCATCTCATTCCTCACCACCACCATCTAAAAGATCAACCAAATCATCATCCAAATCAGTGAAGAAGCCTACTCGATCTTGGATATCTCATGCTCATAAACGAATTGGGAATGCTGTCAAACAAATCAGAAAGAAAGACATCCTCCAAAGGAAGATGAATTTCTATGCTGATCAGATACAGTATATTCATGATGATCTCGACAAGATGCAAGAGGAAAGGCAGTATGTCCAGAAGCTCATGAAAGATGATCTTCAAGGAAAAATGGATGAAATGATCAAAGGATACACTCAACAGTTCCTTATGGAGGTCGTTCTGAATCTGACAAAGCAGATGTATACCAGACAACTGTATCCAAATCTGTTGCATCTAGCCAAACAAGCCATGAAATCAACTCCGATGAATTTAAGCATCAATCCAGTTGAATCTACAATCTTCTCAGATGATGAATTGGTGAACCGGCTAGTAGCGCAAATGTCGACACGCTCTGCAACGTTTGCCTCACAAGAAGCTAAACTGTTTGAAGCTCTATTGGAATACCAACTCAGGTCCTCATTCCGAGAAGAAACTGTTAGGCCCAAACGTTCAAGAGATGATGAAGACAAAGATCAGGATAAGGATAAAGAGCCCAAACGCTCAAAGAAGTCTGATGTATCATCCTTTATTCAGTACTCGATGCAACCTCCACCATAACGGACTCCTACTCAACAAAGATCTTCTCCTCCATCTTCTACTGATAAACCTCAGGATTCATCTGAGTTACCGCCTGAGACTCAAAAAACCGGTGATCACTTTGAGTATACGGGTGGTGACGATGAGGAAGTCCGTGAGCCCCTACAACAACCCACCTATCCCAAACAAGTTAAGAAACCAGAATCCTCATCTAGGCCAAAACAAAAGAAGAAGAAGGCGCCAATGACTGACGTTGTATCATGGCTAGATGAAGATACAACACAAGAGTTTGAATGGTTTTCTACACTTGTCAATTCCACTCCCTACCCTGAAGAAGGTCAAGATCAGGTAGACGGTAATACTTTGGAGCATGCTAAGATTATGCAAGAAAAGTTCCATGTGAAGAAGATGACGAAATCCGAGTTGAGGCGAATCAAGAATGAAGCTTTTCAACTATGGAAAGATAGCCCAGAAAGTGCCATCGAGGTCGAATATCACCTTGAAAACATTGCTCGAGCTATGTCTAACAACATGGATTGGCTCAGCCCAGAAGCAAACATCGACTTCACCAAACGGGACAACCCTCCATATTACACCTACTGGTCTAAACCACTACCAATGATCGGCCAACCAGATGAACCTAGGATCCCATTCAGATATTTCTTCAATAAAGACTTGGAATTTCTTCTACACGGTGGCGAAGGATCAAGGAAATACGCTACATCTTTGACACTTCCATTCCCAGCAGCCATATACTCAAACTACATAGCTATCGAGGAAAGAGCTAATCACTTGTTCTCCAACAACGTGGAAGCATACGACCGAGATGCAATGTACGGGATTCATCATTGGCCGGAACGCCGAAGAATCTACTATCGAAGCTGCCAGGTTCAGAAGTCTCAACATGCAGTGTTCAGTTCTAAGGATATCGTTGCCATCAAACACGTTGATCTGTCGACCAAATGGGACTACACTTTTATCAAGAAGATTGTGGTCAAAAGGAAAGATGAACGGGACTACGCATTCTCTGAAGCTGACTTTGAGAATTTGTCTCTCAACGACACTGAAGACATGTACCTTGCCAAAGTACAGGGTCGCATGAGGCAATTTTCAACTAAAGTACAACGTGAATTCATCAAGTCACTGCTCATCTTCATCAGAAGCATAGTCGTCAAAGAACATGTAGAAGATCTCCAGCTGGCTGTTGAATCATATCAAACCCGTGTTAACTTCACCCCACCTCAGCTTGATCTTCCCGACATCAACCAGCTCTCACAATATACACTCATCAGCAAACCATTCGGCGTCGTTTACCGCAGTGAACTTCGACGAAATTGCTTAATGGCGTGTAGCGATCTTCACAAATTTGGGGATCAAACTTTGAAGATGGTTATGGACAGATTGGTTTATAGGTTGAAGGATATACGTCAAATGATTGGGTCTCCTAAGCGATGGAATTCTCAGGATCGAAGGGATGTGAGGAGAATCATCAAGATGATTGATGAAAGGTTGTATAGAAGGGATCAGTTCAGAAGATTGGAAATCTATGTTGGTGGTCGACCCAGGATTAACATCACCGGCTTTCAACGCCCGATTCACACTCCTGGCGACATCTCTGGACTTCCTGGTACCACTTGAATTGCTTCTTTCATTATAAATTTGGATGTGTGATTATATATGTCAATGGCTTGTGCACACATAACAGTGTACAACCCGTTCTTGTCAAGAAAGGACCCTGTGGTACGCTTCAGTGCCACAATCCTTATAAAAGGAGCGAAAGCTTCTTACTTTTGAGTAAAACCTATCAAACCTTTCATTTTTCAAGGTTTTGCTCAAAAGGACAAGTACTTCCCCGTATGATTTTGAAAACCTCAACCGTTTATATCACTAGTTGAGGGGGAGTATTTGAATTACAACTTTGTTCACAAATTGTTCATAGTGGTCATCTTCCCGCAACACTCGAAATGGTCATATTTATTCTCAACTTTTTAAAAATAACATTTTATATGCCATTTTTGAGGGGGAGAATATTATGTGATAAGAAATATGTTGTGTAAATGCAAATGAATCTTTGTGTAATAGACTTAACCAACGAATTGACGGTACTAAACTGTTAGTAACTCGAAAAGACTTGTCCGGGACGGGTAATAATTTCAAGCTAGTTCTCTAGTAATGTAAACGTGTCTCGCAAAGGACTTGTCCGAGTAGAAAGTACCATTCGAGAAACTCTTGGTAGACATGAACTCTGACGGGTATGACAACCTTTCGAGGCTTGTCTACACCTTCAAGGTAGTTATTAGAGCTAGTTGTCACCTAAAAGCTGACAATGTAACTCTTTAACTATGCAACGTAACCGTGTCTCGCGGGGGAGTGTCTATCTTGAGTTGATCAAATCAAAAGTGCACACTCTTCCCACACAGTGCAGATTTCCGTCAAAACTCTAAAGCACATGTGGAGGGGGAGTATTTCTGCTAAAAGATAAAACTCTCACAGTGGTTCAAACATGTTTTTCATTTACAAGCCCTTTGAGAGATTTTCTTGAAAATTGGTTTTATGGCAACATAGGTTAGTCATGGAGTGATAAGGTGACTAAGGTTAGGAATAACCATCCTATGATCCGCCATACCGGAGGGATCTACCCAAGGACATCACAAATAGTTAGTACTTAGAAGTCCTTAGGTACGATGATAAAAAGGAGAAATTGAGAATCGGAGAAAGAAGGAGTTGAAGAATTAAAAAGAAATGCAAAGAAAAGGGTGAAAAGTAATAGCCCTCCAAATTATTCAACTTAGGGCAGACACCGGGTTCAATTCATATGCTACTGGTTGTCACTTAGTGACGCTGGTATTGAAGATTAAAAGTCGTCAAGGACCCAGTGACGCATGCACTATACCTTCTTAGCCACTCAAGTTTCTCTCAACAGAAGCTTGTTTCATTCTCACAGGGAACCCTACGTAAACTATTGGCTTTCTCTTAGAGATCGCTGGTATTGAAGAAGGAGACCCTCTCCCTAGTCTCCGCTCAGGAAAACCAAAACGCACTATTGAGTCTAGAGCCACGAGATTCATCAAAAGATCTCTTAGGTACACTTGACATCTCATCACTTATTGATCACCTAATAAGATCATCAGTGGTTCATATCGAGTCCTTCACAGATCTTAGCAATCTGTCGAGAACATTTATGAGAGGTTCACAACTGTGATCCTCAGTGATTGAATGGAAACATCGGTAACTCCCCGTGGATTACGCTTAGTGTGTCTCAAACGGTCTACAGTCGTGAGGTGACACTTCGGTGTACCTCAGCGACTCATCTAAACTGTAGATGTACTTCGGTACATCGCGTTATCTCACTTGTGGGACTCCAGTTCAGGAACGGCCTTTGTAAGAATTAGAGTTGTGTTTTCACACTATGTTGTTAACACTCTCGAAGTTCAAACTTGTAAGTGCCGAAATCCGTTTATTACTAACCGTTTGAAATGTTTTCTTCTTATGGAAGCTCCAGAGCGGGATGATCGTGCTGATTCTTCTCATGCTCACGCCAACATCATCACTAATGGAAGTTCTATCCAAAAGCAACACAACAGTCAGAATGATTCTTCATCAAATCAAAGAATCTACAAAGTTAAAAGACTTAAAGAACTTTATCAGTACTGAATTCCAACGTCAAAGAGCGTGTGAGCATGTTGAAGAATGACGTGGAGACACTGTAGCGGCGAAGCAGACCTGAGGCAGATTTGATGCAGACAACAACATACTATCACTTCCATCACAAAGAAAAATGATCAAAGAACAAAGTTAATGATGACGTCAAAGCATAACCGTTCAAAGAAGAAAATTTCTCTACACTGGGGAGATTGTTCAAATCAAGGCAATTCTTCTCACAAGAAAGAAGAATGTCAGAAGTCGTCAGAGCTACTATTACATCAACGCCTTCACCGTTCATCACCAACACTTGAGGGGGAGATTGTTGGAATCACTCCTAGACTTTAATTCAAGTGTTAGTTATCCTTTATGTGTGTTATTAGCCTTAAGCTTATGTAGAAGGCCCATGAGCTTAGGCCCAAGCCCATAAAGGAAAGGAAGGGAACTAGGAGTGTTGCCCAAGCTTCCCTCCTATAAATACTCTTATAAACCTTTATTTTAAGGTTGATTGTTCAATATTTCTCTTTCACTAACATCTTACGCATAACCGGTCTAAGCTTTACGTGTGTGTGTGTGTTTGGTTATTGTTCAATCGCCTCTATCTCTTTCTTGTAAGCTTGTGATGTAAATCTAGTGACCTAACAATTCCCCTAGAGAACGATCAACCCCTGGCTTACCCCATACTATACTACAACGATTAGGTACACTGGCTAGAGGGTTGTAAAGCTTGCTCGTAGAAAAGGAAGTCTTTTAACCCCGAACCTGCTATCAAGTTTTTGTAGGATCGTGAATATTATGTTGTTAGATGATTCGGGTGGTCTAGGATTGTGATTAAACAAGAAAGCCATTTTAGATAAATGAAGAGAGTTGAGAGGAGGTTCTTGAAAGAGAGTTGTAATACAAATGTAAGGTTAGATTTCAAGAAGCAACACCCCTTCCATGGATGGAAGGGGTATTTATAGTTACAAAGCATACATCCTCCTGTCGGACTGTGGATCAGGCATACAATGGGTAAAGACCCGTCCTTCCTCCACGGTGTTGCACTAAACTAAACTACGCTAATAACTAACTAATATACTAACAAATAACGTAACTAAAAATATGTCTACGAGCTAACTTATGCTAGATAATACTTGGGGTGACCGACACTTCACTATGGAATTTCTAATTCCTAACAATCTCCCCCTAAGGGAGGTCACCCCATGTTTTACATTTGGAATCCTAGCATTCTATTTTTTCTTCTGTTCTGAGCTTGTAGACTTCAATTCTTCAATGTCCGCATTCTTTGTGCTTTTGTAGTGACTTTTCATAGTCCGATTATTTTGTACTTTTAGTGGAGGTCTTTGAACTGATCCACATCTTTGATGATCTTCGAGCTTTCTTCGAGATCATCAGCCATAGTAAATCTCTGGATCACCCTTTATTGTGTTGCCATCATGTGATGTTGTGACTTTTGGACCGACATGCTCACACTTTCAGGATCATGACATCTTTCCATCAGAGTAGCGGAAGCTTTACTGGTTGATGATATTTGCAGCAGCGTAGCAGAAGCATAGTATAAAAATATCAAAGCCAAGTTATGTAGATATGCACAAGTCATGATTTCTTCAATTAAGTGTTGATGCTGTGAGCATGTGGCTTTGGATTGACTTCTCAATTCTGATCAGCTGCAACCATCCAATGTACCTGCAAACAACATTTAGCAATAAAACAAACGAAAGTGTCTTTGATCACTTTCGTTGAATTGAGGTACACGACCCACGGTTCCCCATTGATTAGTACAAGTACTGCCTGTGATCAGGTATAATTCTGAAGAATCTCCTTGACAGGGTTTCGCAGCTGTTCTAGCTGTTCTCAAACCGGAACGTCTCAAAGAAGACAACACGGAGTGAGTGAACCAGCGAATTGAGATTCACTGATTGATGAAAAGTTGATTTGAAAACAATCGCGTATTGCTTAGAAGAAAGAGTTTTGCAATACGACGAAGGTCCTATGAGAAAGATCAATCAAAAATACTTTTTGTATTTGAAAAAGAATACACATTCGATGTGCTAGAGAAAAGAAGAGTTTCGCACATCGAACGGTTTTTCCAAAAGTATTTTTTCAATCAGAGATACTTTTTGAGTTTGAAATATGAATACACATTCGATGTGCTTAGAGAAAAGGAAATTTGCACACCGAACGGTTTTTTCCAAAAGTATTTGTCAATTCATTTACTGGACCAAGGTTGATTCAAGAATGAATTGCCCCATCGTTTCTATCCAGTTGTCACAAGCTTGATCTTTTGGAAAGATCTCACATGTCACCCACCAAGAGCTTGTTTGATGTTGGCTCTAGAAGGATTTCCATCTTCATTGTGAATATTTTTACATATCATTCGGATGTTCTGGCAATACTACAAGGATAATGCGTAGGACTCTTAAAATATATTCTTACTTTCTACATTGTGTAAAACAGCAAGTCTTCATTATTTTTGTGTCCTAATGTGATATTGTGGATGATCTCTTGGCTCTAGACTTAATTGTGCACATTTGGTTCCTATGCCGGAGACTAGGGAGAGGGTCTCCTTCTTCAATATCAACAATCTCTAAGAGATAGTCGATAGATTATGTAGGTTCCCCGTGAGAATGAAACAAGTCCTTTTAAGAGGAACTTGAGTAGCTTGGGAAGTTAGGTGCAGTGCGACAGTGGGTCCATGACGTCTTGTCTTCAATACCAGTGTTACCTTAGTAACCACCAGTAGCATATGTATTGAACCCGGTTTCTGCCCTAAGGTTGAATTATTGGAGGGCTATTTCTTTTCACCCTTTTCTCATTTCATTTCTTTTTCATTCTTCAACCCCTTCAGTGCTTACCGAGACTTTATAACTAGAACCTTGTTGGGTTTATTCCAGTACTAGCTTTGTCTCAGTTCGCACTCTTCCCATTTCTCATTTTTCATCATACCTAAGGACTCTACACTATCTAGTGGATTGTCCCTGGGTAGATCCCTCGGGCTCTGGTGGGATCGTGAGAATGAATACCTAACCGAATCATCCTTATAACACCATGCATAAAGTAAATTGGTCGATCTTTTGGTATTGTTCATTCTTCCGTAAATTCAATTGAAAAATCATTTGGAAAATCAATCAAGGTACTTGTGATACGAAATCAAAGCATTTTGTACGTTAATAGTTTTGATCATTTTGAAATGCTCCCCCTCAACATGTGCATATGATCTTGAAATTGTTTAGCACATGGAGGCAAGAGTTCTTTGAAATGATTTCTTGATCACAATTTCCGTAGAAAAGCCATTTGATTTTCTTGGTAAATTCTCCCCCTCAATATGTGCATAGGATATTTGAAATTATTTTATCACATAGAGGAAAGAGTTCTTTTGAAGTACATAGAGGAAAGAGTTCATTTTATCACAAAATCCATTAAGAAACCATTTAGAAAATCAATCAAGGTACTTAATGTTGAAACATATAATCTTTTGTTCCTTGAAAGTTTGTTTTCTTTTGAAATGCTCCCCCTCAATATGTGCCTCAAGATTCGAAAGCGTTTAGCACATATCCCCTCAATATGTGCTTCGAGATTCGAAAGCGTTTAGCACATATGGGAGAGCAGTATGCACATTTGAATCAAAATGATTATCTTTAATCAAGTTTCATTATTAAATCACAAATTCTCCCCCGATCAAAAATATCAAACCCTTTGAGATTTTGGATCCCCAGTGATTTAATAAGGTTTAGAAAACATGGGAGAAAATGTGGCCTTGTTTAAATACTCTTCTGGTTTTTGGTTAAATGCTCCTCCACAATCATGTGCATTATGTATTTCAAAATCGTTTGACACATGAAGGAAGGAGTGCTATGAAACAATCACCCTATAAAACCGATTTGAGATTTAAATCACGATCTCTCCCCCGATCAAAATTTTCAAACCAATTGAGCTTTTGGATCCCGATTGATTTAAATCATTTAGAAAATTTTGGGGAAAGACGTGGCAACATTTAATTTTGAAAAATGACTGATAAGGATCAAGACATTAAAGATTGTTAGTGTCAGGTATGATAATTTTTAAGAGATCTTTAAGTAAAATAAAACAATTTCACAATCAAACAAGAACAGAAAAAAAATTTCATTTTGTAAGATCTTTAAGTTTTAAAGAAAATCATACCATGACATAACATTAAATCTTTAGATCACCACTTTGTTTTTGTACAAACCGAACTTTTATGAAGAAATATCGTTTGAATTTTTTTTAATTTAAATCACTTTCCCCCTCAATCGATGACCGTGGTCGATGATTGAGTGACTTAAGTTTTGATAAAATGAAGTCCGGTGATTTTCAAAATTTATTCCAATTTATTTTCAAAACAATATTTTTCCATTTTCAAAAAAAATTTATCAAATATTTTGAAAAATGGTATTATTCACTATTTATCCTGCACAAAGATACGTTAGGTGGTTCAGAAGCTTCTATTGTTGCTGTAGGGCTGGAAGAAAACCGTCTGCTGATGCACTGAGACTTCTGACGTTGCATTTGTCATGCCAACTCTTCATAGAGGTCCAATTAAGCTCCATTTCTTCATTTGATGATGAAGAAAACCATCTGCTGATGCAGTTAGACCTCTTACGTTGCATTTTTTCATGCCAACTTTCCATAGAAGTCAAATTAAGCTCTGTTTCTTCATTTGTCAACCCAAGATATAGTTACCCTTTCCTTTTGGCATCCAATCATCATATTATGTGGGATCCAGATCGGGAACATTCTTAAAAACCATGTTATCTGCATACGTTAGTGAACACATATAGGCATATATGGTGGTCGACAACACCCAAACAGCAATTGACTAATAAAAGTCAATTCAGCATATCAATCGGTTCATATAAAGCATGGGAATAATGTATTTATCAAACTCTAATCATCTAATCATTTTTCAGTTAAGCATTAAGGATAATTAGATCAGCTTGTTAGATGATATAGATTTGAAAACATTCTCCCCCTCAATCAATGACTTATTTTCTGAAAAGTTTAAAAGCGCTGAAGTCATTGATTGAGTTTTCAATTTTTACGAAAACTCTGAAACTGATTGATTTACAAGCAACTCATTTGCCACCATTTTGTTAAAACAAATATTTTTCTGAAGAATTATAGAAGGAAAAATATTTGAGTAGGAACAGCAGTCCTTCGACATACTTTCCTCAATTTTTTTTAGGAAAAGTGCACGAAATATTTGAAAATTGTTTTAGCGCAGCACTTTCCTTTCTTGAAGAACGGGTTGCTATCTGAAATAATAGCAAACCATAGTTTTAAGCACGGGTTACAGTCTGAAATAACTGTAAGCCATGGTTTTAGACATGTTTTAAAAAAATATTTACACCTCCTGCTCGAACTTCATCTATGGTCCCGTGCCATTATTGAATGACATTTCTAAGACCGCAGATGTTATCGATATCAGAAGACATGTCTTGAGAAAAACATATTTTTGGTATTTTTAAATTTTCTGATTTTTATGGGTTTTTGTTGGTTTTATAATTTTCTATTTTCTTTTTGCTGGTTTTATATTTTTATATTTTTGTTTTTAATAATTATTTACAGATAGAATAGATGATATAGTTTAAGAGAATGATGATACGAGTAGCGAGATAAGGATATTGAGCAGCACGTCGTAGAAGATAGAACTCGTCATCTCTTAAACTTCAACCACCAAAGCTTCTGAGGCACCAGAATAGAAGATAGAACATGCGCCTTTGAGAAAGAGAGACTTTGGCAGCTTCCCCCCAAACCGAAAATCCTTATGTTGAGCAGATTCGAAGCTCTATTTCAAGCTTTGCTTTATCCAGGTGCACAAGGAAGCACACCATTATCATCGATCTTGCTGCTCCTTTTAAGAATGATCTTTGAGATTCTTCGTTCGGGGTTATATCATCAACAAGAAGAACAACATCGTATCATCCCACATATGAATAACTCTTCTCAAATTCCTTTTCCACTGAAGTCTGAAGCGATCCATTCCAAAAAGGTGTCAAGAGAACACTTCCCCCAAGTAGTTGAATTAATGCAGTCCGTTTCTTTGAATAATGCTCAAGAACTCTCCCAAATACCCATCATGAGGGGAATGAAAACACCTCCCCAATGTTCACATTTTTCTTCCCTGATGATCGTGTATGAAGCTCAAGAACCCGAAGTACACTAATACCCAAGAACTCTCCCGAATACACATCATGAGGGGAATGAAAACACCTCCTCAATGTTCACATTTTTCTTCCCTGATGATCGTGTATGAAGCTCCAGAATCCGAAGTACACACATTCCCAAAGAGATAATAACTGATAACACCTCCCTCATGTTACACATTTATCTCCCCTGAATATGTCATACTTGTGTACCTCTTTTATCTTCAGAAACTTTCTCTTACATCACTTCCCCCACGAAGTTGGAATAATAACACTAAAAACCTTGATGAGTAAAACCTTGAGTTTCTCTACGGTCATGACTTTTATCTTCCCGGGATATCTTCAATCACTTAGAAGAATTAAGTTCATCAAGTTTACTCGCTTTGTGTTTAGATGTGTGTCTCCTTCCCCCTTGCTGGTTTTGACACTTCAGATCAACAACACATTGTAAGCTCATGTACTATAAATCTTTTGAGAAGATCACTTGAAGTCTTTGTGAGAATCAACTTGCTGAAGTACAGTGTGAGCAAGTCTAATTAGGGATTAAATCTGACATTTCACTCTCCCCTAATTATTTCTCTCCCCTAAATCGACAATCTTATAATAAATGCCCAGAATAAGAAGAAGTCTTTTGATAGTCAAATGCAACTCGTCTTTTAGTCTTCTAACATACAGCAGAAAATGTAGAACCGACTGTAGACTCGACCTTCTTCAAGATTGTCCGTTTGGGAATAGAAAATCAACATCTTCAACTCGCCAAAAAGCATCCCAATTAACTTACATCTTGCAAATCCCCTTAACTAAAATCCCTCTCAATCAAACAAGAACAGAACGATATTCATCAATGAAATCAACAATCAGCCCGCAACAAACACACTAAATGGTAACACCAAACTACCACTCACATCAAACAAGAATAGCGAGATTGTTCAGAATCATCATGTTGATGTGTACGTGAAGCATTAACCGGAAGCACTTTGTCATTAATCAACATGATTATGCGTAACAAGATACGCTTTGAAGATGTCAACCAACGACTCTTAGAAGAAAACTCCATGTGAAGATGACCCGATAAGAAGAAGCTCGGTTCTTAGATGAGTTTGGAGCCGTTTGACCATTTATTCTCATATATCAATCATCATGCAGTAGTTTCACACTTCTTCTCCCCCTCAAGAATTGCATACGGAGTTGCCATTCTTGATTAAATAAGTGAAAATCATCCAAATGCATTCTATTCACACTTCTCCCCCTCAAAGGTAGCATATGATGTCGCCATCGTTATTCTAATAGAGCAAGTGGAATAAGAAAACAATCAACGGTAGCCCGGTTCACTTGATAATCGAAAGCACATGGAAAAGCATGAGCCATGTTGATGAGAATGGTCATAATAGAGAAGATTTCTCTTCTTCAGAAGATAAAGCGCACTGAGACGTACACATTTCTTTTCTTTAGAGTACGAGGCTTGAACTGTTGTGTTCAAATGTCATAAGAAGATTTTTCTTCTTTAGAAGATAAAGCGCACTGACACGTACACTTTTCTTTTCTTTAGAGTACGAGGCATGAACTGTTGTGTTCATACGTCATAAGAAGATTTCTCTTCTTTAGAAGATAAAGCGCACTGACATGTACACTTTTCTTTTCATTACAGTACGAGGCATGAACTGTTGTGTTCATACGTCATAATCTCTCTCTTTTCAATCTCTCTTGGCAAACTTGTAAGCACCCCATTATCATTCAGTAGGCTCTTTGTAATGACAGCAGATGGAGAAAATCTAATATGATGAATTTGATCCTGAAGTAAACTAACCCGAACTCGTGACTTAAACTTGCACATATGTAACAAAGAGCGGTGCCGATTTCCATTAGCATCTCTAAGTACTCTCTAAGTACTCTATACTCTTCAACCAACCAACCATCAAGTATAAGACGTACATCACCTCTTGAAAATCCACAATTGAATGTGACACTGAGCACTACAACGTAACTCCTTAAAGTGATAGTTATTTTGTAGTGGTACGAGCCCAATTCCCCGAAGTGGTAAAAGAAAAGGAAAAAGTCACCCAACAATAACTAGATTTCCAAGTCTTCGTTTTTGATAATAAGTTCGAACAAGGATCATGAAGAATCTTCGTCCAACCATCCCCGATAACTTCAGGTACTAAGTACACTTGCCCGTGATATTTCACTTCAACTTCAAATAAATAATAGTGAATTAACGCCGTTGTCACATCTTGTTAAAAGCTCACATCTAGCCTCCTTTAACGTTTTAAGTGAACTATGATAATGGTTTTCATCCCGACCATGGTTAAAGCACATACCCCCGTAAAACCATGTAATAACCAAACTGCCATACCGAATATCCAAACAATCACCCAATTCATGAAGTACACCCTTTTATCTCTTCTTCGAAATAGAAACCGTAGCATCAGCATCAAATAAGATCCTGAAATACACTTTCTTTTCTCCAGGATGGTTCCATCATTACGGAATTTTACAAGTCTATGGTTTAAACCTAGAAATAGTTTCTTTCGCGGGATTTTACAAAACCAAGAATAAACCGTAAGATAGATCCGGAAATGCACTTTACAATTACCAGGATGTTTCCATGGTCACGGGATTTTACAAGTCTATGATTTAAACCAAGAAATAGTTTCTTTCGCGGGATTTTACAAGATCAAGACAAAACCGTAAACAATGTCAGCTTGAATGTGTTATGACAACTTTGGTTTCGGTGATTATCTGTTTTAGGGGAAAATGCAGCGGTTCATTCTCCAACATCAACAATATCATCAACCATCCAATAAACACTTTGGTAAACACATCATTCAAGCATTCTGTCGGCTATTGCAGTGAAAACATGGTGAAGTAAACCCGATATGCCAAACTTGATCATGAAGTGAAATTCCCCAGATTTGTTACTTAAACTTGTACTAATCTTTGTGAAGAAGATACGGTGTACCCAATGTACAAAACCTCTTGATGTATTCTCAACTGAGTGAGACACCGAAGTTATAGTTACATTGTGGGTTAAGCGAGAAAGAATCACAAAAGTAACTAAATAGCCAAGTCTTTGTCACACTCAATAAATGCCCAAACAAGTCATCTTCGCGGAATGGTAGAAAGAAAGAAGACGAAATCAGTAAACGTGCCCGGAAAACCTCACTTCAAATTCAAATAAGAAATACCAGATATAAACAACCCCGTAGTCAACATTTTCCAATAAACACTTCAAGCCGTGAAATAATATTTTTCGTGAATACGTATAAGCCAAAGTGCCAAGCCGCATAACACAACGAATCTCATCTTCAAATCTTATCAACAAATCACACAACCAATCAAATCTCATCATAAATCAACACTGATAAAATCCAGATCCTGAGAAGCCTATCTGACCCAATCATGTGAACGGCCCAAACCTGGTTACTTGAACAAATCAATGCCCAGTCTATGAAAATCAATCCAATCATCTAAGTTCAACGTCCAAATAAAATCGTTTGAACCGTCACTTACAATACCAAGGCATTAATATTGGTCAAGAACCTTGAACACATTCAATAACTCGAGCCGTGACCAGATGACCCATGTGAAACAATATCATACCACATATACAACTCGTTTAACTCAATAAACTTGTATCCTCCATACTTCACATGGATAAATCACACGAATAAATCTCACATGCAATTAATTGTTTGCTCAGACCCAAACATAAAAAATCACACGAAGCCCATGTTCCAAATTAATGTTTTCAGCACCGGCCCAGTTAAGTATCATAATGTTCGGCCCAACCAACATTACCCATTATACGGTTATACCCTAAACTTTTCGGGTATTTAACACACAAGTAATACACCTTGTCTTACCCTAATTTTACTCACAAAATAGTTTTGCCTCACACCTAGTTTCATTCACCAACCCTAAACCTAATAACACTCAAAATACACTCCGCCCCCCTCCTCACTTATCCAAAAAAATCTGCTTCTCTTAACCCTAATCAAAAACTCATCCGCCCCCATTTCATACTCATATATCAGAACAAAAGCAAACTGTACTCATCTCTTCATCAGATTCTAAAAGAATCATATCATCTTGAAATCATATGCACCATTCACTCTCCACAGGGATGGATTGAGTTAGTCACCAGTGCCATAGGGATGGCTCAAAGTGTAACGAGTAGGCCACATAGATGGTTTGAGGCATGACAACGGCTTCAAGATCACTCAAAGGGTAGGTTCATACTTTCATTAATTTTTTCAGCTTAGTGTATATGAGCAAATGAAAAAACAGCGATTTAACATTAATTGTTAAACTCGTTTTCATGTCTTGAATATAACTTATGATGAACCTTATGTCATAGATTTAGATTTCGTTGATGAGATTATTTTTGAGTGAACAAAGACATGATGATAACAACCTTGTTAACCATCATGTCTTATGTGTCGGATAATTGATGAAGCATATATTTCAAACAAACACGGATTAGTGATGGATAACTCGTGTAAAAGAACATTGAAGGTAGGATAAGACTTTAGTAAAACGAACACACGAAGACTCTGAGATCCTTTAAAAACCATTTCATTTTCATTTTCATTCAATTCCTGATTCGGATCTGTGATGGATTCGTTAGTTTGTGATTAGATTCTTTGATATCTATGTGTTTCTCAAACCATTCACAAACACGAAACTGAGGTCGGATGTATGTTTCAGCTGTAATAATCTTGTGTTGGTGGATTTAGTTGCTAGCTGAGGTCGTAGGTTTAGATGCTTTGGTATCGATAAATAAAATGATGGAAACTGGTTGTGAGAATGTTGAAAGTTATGGTTGCTTGATGATTATTACTTGTAGTAGTTGTTGTTGTCTGTTTTATGTCGAGTCTTGATGTTTAATGATGATGTTGTATACTGAGATAAACGGGTAGTGGTGTTATGATTTTTTGAGTCACGTTTAGTCTTGAGTCTTGAAACATATTCATAACAGTCAAGTCGCATCTTATCAACTCGCATATAAACCTTAACGTAATTGCTTCAAAACTTAACAACTCGCAAAGTACTTTTAGCTAACAACTCGCATCTGTTATCAACTCGCATCTA
Organism: Chrysanthemum seticuspe; assembly: GCA_019973895.1. NCBI lineage: Eukaryota > Viridiplantae > Streptophyta > Magnoliopsida > Asterales > Asteraceae > Chrysanthemum > Chrysanthemum seticuspe. The sequence goes on from BPTQ01000009.1 coordinate 189,831,303, forward strand.
TTATTTTCTTCGTCTCCTTTTCTGTCAAGTCGCATAGATGCATTTGACAAGTTGCATCCATGTTTGTGTCAAGTCGCTTTTGACTTGAGTTGACTCAAAAGTCAACTCGCATATGACCCATCAACTCGCATATGACCCATATATATGACAACTCGCATCTTGTTGAATCAAAAGTCAAACAACCAACTCGCATTTAACCCATAAATATGAGACAACTCGCATCATAGACTTTGAACCAGGACAGAATCACAACTCGCTTCTGAACTGCCAGTACTCAACTCGCATACCAGTTCAGTGTATCTGAACACATGATATGACAACTCGCTACGAAGAATACCACAACCAGCATAGACGAATGAATGCATTTAAAACCAGTTTACACAGTTACCAGCTTCTTACTGCAAGTGAATACCAGATTCTAAAATGTTTTATCACATGTAAATAATATCAAAACGGTTAATAGCTCAAAACAGATTTGATCAATGTCTAAAAAACTGCTCAAAACATTATGTAACACTTGAAACAACAGTTTGACCATGAGACCAACAAAAACCATAATCAATAACCATATTCAAACGAACAGTACCCATTCATAAAATCAGATTCAACAAATCTGTATAGCAAATCAACAGACTTCACAAACAAGACGCATCAAACATGTGTCAAACCGCATACAAAACCGAAAGCAAAACCATACGAATCATCAAGGACAACACAAGCTTGGCTCTGTTACCAATTGTAGGATCATGAATATTATGTTGTTAGATGATTCGGGTGGTCTAGGATTGTGATTAAACAAGAAAGCAATTTTAGATAGATGAAGAGAGTTGAGAGGAGGTTCTTGAAAGAGAGTTGCAATACAAATGTATGGTTAGATTTCAAGAAGCAACACCCCTTCCATGGATGGAAGGGGTATTTATAGTTACAAAGCATACGTCCTCCTGTCGGACTATGGATTAGGCATACAGTGGGTAAAGACCCGTCCTTCCTCCACGGTGTTGCACTAAACTAAACTACGCTAATAACTAAATAATATACTAACAAATAACGTAACTAACGATATGTCTACGAGCTAACTTATGCTAGATAATATTTGGGGTGACCGACACTTCACTATGGAATTTCTAATTCCTAACAGTTTTTGGTGCCGTTGCCGGGGAATAGAATTGCTAGTTAGATTTCTATCTCGTTTAGGTCTACTCGCTTGATTCCTATCAAGTGAGCTTTTTCCCTTTTTCTTAGCTTCCTTGTAGTCTATCTTTTTCTTCGTGTTTTTGTTCGTAGCCTCATCACTTTTCATCGTGGAAGGTGATAACCCACCTAACAACAATCCACCAAATCCACCACCACATCATCCGTTTCATCCACCACCAAACCACTCACCACAAAATCCACCACTTTATCAAACCTATGCCAACCAACTTCGCGCTCGCATCTATAGTGAAATTGGGGAACTTAGGAAATTGAATAGGATAATTGAAAACGCACTCGAGAAAGCACTTGAGGAGACAACTAGTACATTAGATAGCAATTCCACCAATAGTGATGATTCGGATGAAGAGCTTAGGAAGGAGTTTATAGGGTGCTAGAAGTTATGGGGGGTAATGAGGAAGAGGAACTTAATGAGTATTTTGAGTCATACCCCAATGGAAAAGAAATCCCCTGTCATTATAACGTAGTTAATAATCTGCTACCACCTTTCGACCCATTCATAAAAAAGGGTGACCATAGGAACATTAAGATACCATGCATGATTGGCTACTTATATAGGGATCACACTTACATTGACTATAAGTCTCTTATGAACAGCATGTCTAGGCTCTATTACAATTGGATCATGAGTAAAAAGCTGGGACCTAGGAAGGATCACTTTTACCCTAAGAAATTGAGTAACTTTGTTGGGAGAGCTAGAGGATTGCATTTCTTTGTAGGTAATTTCACATATACGTATGATTTCATGATCTTAGAAGATGTTAGAGGTATCATTGATGGATTCTAAGGAGAAGTAATACTTGAAAAACCATTCATTAAGGAATCCATGATGATTTATGATCAAGAGGAAGGAATAGTCAAGTTTTCAAATGGAACCGAATGTGTCAAATACATATTGCCTTAAATAAGGATAATATACTGGCTTTTGAGGTTGATTGTGAGGATAAGGTTTACTACACCGATTGTCTAAATCTACTCCTAATATATTCGTGATGAAGGACAAGTTAAAACATTTGAATGGGCATTTAAGATATGTGGAAAGTAGGAGCACGACTTCGAGTCTAGCTACTAGAGTCATAAATAAAGAAAAGCGCTTCTTGGGAGGCAACCCATGCTTAATTGTTTGCTTGTTTTGTTTTTCAATTTTTTTTTGTGTTTATATATCTTTTTCATTGTTGTTCATTCTCATGTTTGATTTTGTTAAAATCCTTTATTTCGTTTTTAACTTTGTCTTAATTGCATATAAAGGTATTTTACAAAAAAGATAAGTGTAGGGAAGATCACATATGTTTTTAAGAACATGAACATGAGATTAACAATAATTGTAATTGTATATATTCATGTGTTTGTTAGAGTCAAATGCTTGTATCGAGTCATAATGGATGTTTTGCAGGAATTTTTCTTGGTTTTAATGAGGTAAGTATTTCAGAATTTTTCCAGAAAAATGCACCAGACCACTTTCTGTCAGGACAACCTGACGGCGTCAGGATTAACACCTGATGATGTCGGGCAATGTAGAAACAGAATATCAGTTTCTTTTTATGTGTAACTTGTGATTTTTGGAAATTCCTAATGCTTAATTATTCCAGAAAAACTGCAAACATCCATACCACAAGCATTATATCTTATTCACTTTTTAGTTTAGTTTTGTTTCATATATAGTTTTACCGCCAATTTTACGTGAGGTTTCATTTCGTATTCTTATAAGTGTGCAGGTTATATTAGACAAGAGCTAATCAGGGGAGTCTAGTTTCTTTCTCATGGAGGAGGATTTAACTGTAACTTTATACATATCCTACCGAGCTAATCAGGGGAGTCTAGTTTTTTTCTCTTTTTCTTACCTTCCTTTATCATAACTTTGATACTTTCGGGGAACATTGGGGACAATGTTCAATTTAAGTGTACGGAGGGAGAATAAAACAAGAACTTAGAAACTATTCACTCATTTGTTTTTTTTGGCTTGTCCTTAGTAAATTGTGTAATAAACTATGAGAAATATTTGTTAGGGCAATTTTATCACAAAATTTAAAAATTTTTATGGCATTTACGAGTTAAACTTTAGTCTTAATAAAGCGTCTCATGGATAGGAATTATATGACTAGCACAAAAACCGTATACCACTCAAATTCCACCCAAAAAATGTGAGGTTCGCCCTTAGATCTTTAGGAATAAAAGCATTCATCTTTAATGCTTAGTGAGTGTACTGGTAGTATAATAGATTCTAGAACTTGTTTTGTGATGCATTCCAAGATCGCTAGTGAGACTACATTCGTGTAGTTAGGATTAACTAAATGACAAGAGGCATTAGGATAACCCTTGTTTGAAACCTGTAATTTAATTACATCATCCACATCGGTTGAGTAATTTTTCCCACACTCTTTCGATGTACTCATCTTTAGTACACGATACCCCTAGTTAACCCCTCAGAGCCTATCTTTTTCGCGGTTCTCGTGATGTTTCGGTTTCCTGAATATCAATGAAGATCATTGTTTACAATCCACCCCCAAATGTTACACCCAAATCACCCTAGCCTACCTTGTATGCGCTCATCTTTAGTGCATTATTGTTATCATTATTAAACCCTTGGTTCAATTATGTAGTTACTTGCATGCTTTATAAGTCGAGTCATATCATTTGTATACAGTTTTGGGACGATTAAGACTCATGGGTTAAAGTAATATTTTATGGAGTAACGGGAAAGAACGTTAAATTCAAATTCCATTTGTCTACGTAATTAAATACTTTAAGTGTATTTATCTTTTCAAATCGGGTCAATTAGTGCTAGTGAAATAAAAACTCAAGTGTAGGGATGCTCCTATAAATCCCTTTATTTTGATGTTATTGTAGAGGATGGTAGAGTAAAAAGGTATGAAAAAGAAGAGAAAAACATGCGGGCTACTGTCACACCCCCAAAATACCTGTTTTGCAGCGGAATGGAATACATGAGGGATGACTGCCATAGCATCACAGTTACAGTTATATTGAACGACCTAAAGTGTCATTTTGAAAATATCGTTTGATTAAGTAAAATAATCAGAGTTTACAAAACATAGGTCCCAAAAGATTTCCAAAAGTACCAACATGAGTTTGTTAAAATCAAACGATAGTTAAGTGCATAAAATCCATGTGAGACGCGTCAACTCAACGACTCCATGCATGCCATGATGATATGCTAATACCTGAGATAAAACATGCTTAAAAGTGTCAACACAATGGTTGAGTGAATTCATAGAGCTTGTGTTATCATGAAAAACCTTTAAAGAACGTTCATGCAGCAAAGGCATTGCAAATCCACTCAGTTCCAAGCTCCGCCCATACAAAACTTGCAACATGTGTGTTCACAACCCACTGCCAAAATATGTATGGTTTATGTTCAAGCACACATCGTCAATTGAGTTCACATAATAGTACATAACTTAATGTATCAATACTCAATTGATATAGCACATAATATAGTATAGTTTCAAATCGTTCCAAGTCCGTTAGTTCATGATTGTACCAAGTCCGTTACTTCAACATTATACCAAGTCCGTTAGCTCAACATTATCCAAGTCCGTTAGATCGTGATCATACCAAGTCAGTTAGCTCAATGGTCTATGATATAGAAACTTTAAGTATGGCAATACTGTTACTTCGTATGACTAAACATTTAGTTCAGATAAACATATAGTTTGCAAATAATTATGATTGTCATAAAAGTTGTTGAGCATGTATCTCCCCCAAAGAGTTTCATAAAACAATTAAGTACTAGAAAGTGGGGCTATGAAACTCACGATAATCCTTAAAAGTTTAGAGTACTTATGAAAGTAAATAAAAATAATTGAGAATGTATCTCCCCCAAAGGTAATTCAAAACGTATAAAAGTAGGGGTTATGAAACTCACCTGGTGCAATGATTATGATGACAAAAGTAGATACACTGAAATGAGGTGCAATCTCTATCTGCAACCTAATATGAATGATATGTTCTAATGTAAGTCATGAAACAATGTCGTACATGCAAACTCATATGATATCCATACCACTTGTGCATTTGAAAATAAAGTTTACAACGTCTTCTCAAGTTATAAAATACTTTACGCGTATTTATGTTGAAACAACTTCCCACGATAGTCGTTTAGTGATTAATTGTGAAAATAAAGTTTTTCGGCAAAAATACACACTTTGTTAAGTTTTGGAAAAATGGCTAAGTGGCCTCGAAAAGCTAGTCGTAACTTGGTGAATATTGAATGTTTGAAAACAAACTCAATGGTTTTGGAATGCTTGAAGCGATATCTAAAAGTCTTAGCATTTAACTTTTGATCATAGAAGTCTCGATCATAGAGAAAAATATAGATGGAAGTAAGGTAGTCGAGCTAAAAATATAGTTTATGAGTAGTTTTCGGAAAATTTTGAGAGATCGTATCTTACTCATTACAACTTCGTTTGACGAACGGTTGAACATTTTTGAAAATAGGCTAGGTGAACTCACTTTTTCTTGTAGACATCGTTTTCTCAAAAGTACTCTATCGATATGAAAAACGGCTCCAAACATGGTCACTTGCGATAACCATTTTGGTCTAATAGAAAATATATGAGTCAATACTTGTGAAAATAATTACGATAGCCATAATTAAAACGCGTGTAACTTAGTCGTTATAGCTCCGTTTTCTACGTTCTATATATCCTCGGATTCATGTTAGTATGTACTAATATATTTTTAATAAATCGACGCATTTAGATTATGTTTAAAACTCGGTTTTTCCTCTTGAAAATCCCTTGACAGCTTGTATTATTTCAGAAAATAGTTTTCGTCGCTAAACTTGAAACTAGCGTAACTTCTTCGTTATAAACCCGTTTTAACCCGTTCAAGCGGCCATGATTTCGTTTTTAAGTCTATTTTCTGAAAATATAAACCAAAATAACTCACAACCTACTGAAAATTCTAGATTCTATAAAACATGACAGAAGCTAAATATATATTGTCGAAAATGATTTTTCTAGTTTGAAACTTGTTCTAAACCATTCCAATCAACACCGAAGCTATTCTAAACCTACCATACACCTTATTAGGATGTCATGGGTTCTTAAACTTCACCAAAAATGATAGGGTTCAAAGGAATACTAATTGGATAATTTAAACTCATATTAAGTAATAAAAATATGTAAAAGTGGTATGGATCACAGTATTTTTGCATGTTTTTCTAATAGAATCATAAAAATACATCAAATAAGTGTTTATAAGAGTAGGAAAATTTTAGTTGAAGCTTACTTGAGTGATTGAAGAGTTTTGTTGCAAATATACCTAATTAATCTTGAGGTTTTTATTTCAAAACCTAAACTAGATTACTAATAGGACTATGTATTACTTGATTCTTGAAAAACTTTGATCTTCTTCTTCTTTTTCTTATAGCAGCCGAACCACAAGGATGGTGTAGAGAGTGATTGCTAACTTTTTCACATAGAAAATTGTCACAATTCTCAATTTCCGGTCATTTTTCAAATTTTACTATTCATCTCGGGAATTTACTATTCATCGGTTACTATTCATCGTTTTACTATTCATCGTTTTCGAAGTCGATTTGATATTCTGAGAACATATTTCAAAATTTTACTATTCACGAAACACAATTCATTCCCGGAGAAAAATTTATATTTCATTAACGTATATTTTTCTTATTAAATAAACGCTATCGTACGATCATTTATTTTGAACAATTGATCCGACACTTCCCAAAAATTATCCTGATATATTTTTATACTCATTTTAAGACCATAAAAATTATATTATTAGTTTACCCGGTGTTTTAAATTTATTTTGTATATAAATTGTTATATTTATATAATTACGACGGTTTTCGTAAATACAACTCGATAATTATTTATTCACCCAATTCTTGTAAGAAATGTATTTTGATAATTTTTATGACTTTGATATATTTAATTTTGTTCCGTTAAAATTTATTTTTAGCTAACGCTACCCTAAATACTTAATTATATACAAAATTACCAACTATACTAATACATTTATACATTATATCATACAAAAATACATTACTTCTATTCTTTTTTTTATGCGTGTCGACATATAGGATGACACAACATATTTTGGTACCAAAATATCAACTAGATACAATTATACATGCTTATTTAAATTATAGTCTAATACTTACACATATTTACAAAATATCTAAGGTGAAAAATCAAAATACTCTCTCATTTCTATCCTCTAAAAACCGGCCATAGGAAGAAATCAATAAGGAATCCAAATTTTTGCAAGATCAAGCTTAATTATCAACACTAGTATACTCTTAATCAAGGTTTTGAAATAAAAACCTAGGGTATTAGGAAAAACCTTGTTTTTTAAACCTCATCATCATACTAGTAAGCATTTCATGATCATTTTTATCATCTATATTCATACTTTGGTCATTTGTATCATGCTTGAAGAAAACATGCAAATTATGTGATTATCTATACCACTTTATTTGTTTTTAAGTACTATTAATGAATATATATATCATCCTATAATTATCCCATGAAACATATTATTTTTTATGATGTCTAGGAACCCATGACACCCTAAGAAGGTGTATGGTAGGTTTAGAATAGCTTTGGCGTTGATTTGAAGTGGTTAGAATAAGTATTACGCGAGAAAAATCCATTTCGACAACAATATATAAGGGTCTGATCATTTTTGCTAATTCTGGAAATTTAGACAGTTTTCAAAATATTCTGGGCTAGATATTCAGAAAATATACTTTAAAACGAAAACGTGGTCGCTTGAACGGGTTAAAACGGAGTTATAACGAAGAAGTTATGCTATTTTCAAGTTTAACGACGAAAACTATATTTTCCGGAAAATTCAACATGATGTCCAGATTTTTGAGGATAAAAAATGAGTCTTAAGCGTTATCTAAATGAGTCGATTTATCAAAAATATATTAGTATAGTTTAACACGAAGCTAAGGACATATAAAACGTAGAAAACGGACTTATAACGACTAAATTACACGAGTTTAAATAAGGTTGACGTAACTATTTTCACAAGTAGAACACTAATATATTTTCTAATAGCCAAAACTAGTTGTCGTTGGAGACCATGTTGAGAGTCGTTTTTAACATCGATAGAATACTTTCCAAAATGTTCAACCGTTCGTCAAACGGAGTTGTAACGAATAAAATGCGGTCACTCAAACTTTGCCGAAAACTACCTTTAAACAATATTTTTGATACAAGTACCCTACTTCACCTATATTTTTCTCCATGATCGAGACCTCTAGGATCAAAAATTAAAAGCTAAAACTTTGAGATAATGCAACAAGCTTTCCAAAACCATTGAGTTTGTTTCCTAACACTCGATATTCACTATTTTACGACTAGCTTTTCGAGGTCATTTAGTCACTTTCATGAATTGTCAAATTATATTGTTTTACGACGAAAAGCTATAGTTTCTTACTAAATCACTAAACGACTATCGTAGAATGCTGTTTCAACATAAATACTTGTAAAGTGTTTTGTAACTTGACAAGACGTTATAAACTTATTTTTGACGATAAACTTTATTTTCAAAGGTACAAGTGGTATGGATATCATATGAGTTTGCATGCACGACATTGTTTCATAACTTACATTAGGACACATCATTCATATTAGGTTGCGGATAGAGATCGCACCTCATTTCAGTGTATCTACTTTTGTCATCATAACCATTGCATCAGGTGAGTTCGTAGCCCCACTTTTACTCGTTTAATTATTTTATAAACTCTTCGGGGGAGATACATGCTCAACTTCATGCTTTTACTTTACACTTATATGAACTTAAACTATATTGTTTGAACTATCATGAACTCGTTACCCTTTTGTTTCACTACTTATGCTAGTAAGTAGATTGTGCCCGAACTAAATTGATCACTATGTTATGAACACTATTATTTGAACCACTTTCCGTGATTTTGAGCCCTTCGACATATATATTTGAACAATTTAACTTGATTTAAAACATTTTGACATATAATCAATCTCATTTAACTTAATATTGAATCTTTGACTATTTTGAACTTGTTTGACTTTATATTGAACTCTTTGACTGTTTTGAACTTTTGAACTCGACTTAAACTCTTGAACTTAATTATGAACTTTTGAGTGGAACACTTGAACTTAATTACGAACTTTTGAATGGAACCCTTGAACTTAAATACAAACTTATGACTTGTTTGAACTTATTGAACCGGACGTGTTATGACCTTGACCTAAAGTCTCCTATAATAGGAGCATCACTATAAAGTCTCCCATGTTCGGAGCATCACTATAAAGTTTCCCATGTTCAGAGCATCACTATAAAGTCTCCCATGTTCGTAGCAACTTAAAGCCTCCCCGGTCCGGAGCAGAATGTCTCCCTATGGGAACGGAGCATTTTCAACCTTAAGCCTCCCCGGTCCGTAGCAGAATGTCTCCCTATGGAAACGGGGCATTTTCAATCTAAATTCTCCCATGTTCGGAGTGTTCTTAACTGTGTATAATAGTTGTATGATGTACTGTTCGTACATTCGCATTGTTAGTCTCCTATTAGTAGGTAGTATGGATAGCGCTATTAGAGGTCGGCCAACCTCTCATCCACTATGTTACGGGACGCATATTATTTATTCTAGGGGCTTTGCCTGGCATACATTATTATATACGTGGTGCAATATTGTGAATTATTATGGTAACTTATACTCGACTATTAGACACACTATATTTTGTGCAATGTGTTGTGAACACACAGGTTGCAAGTTTTGTATGGGCGGAACTTGGAACTGAGTGGATTTCCAATGCCTTTTCTTTGTGAACTATTATGATAAACGTGCACTCGACTTCTAGACATACTACTTTTGGCAGTGGGTTGTGAACACACATGTTGCAAGTTTTGTATGGGCGGAACTTGGAACTGAGTGGATTTGCAATGCCTTTGCTTTGTGAACTATTCTATATGACCAAAAATCTGCCTTTGTTGCATGAGCGTTCTTTAAAAGCTTTACTTGTTAAACAAACTCTATGAACTCACTCAACCATTGTGTTGACACTTTTAGCATGTTTTATCTCAGGTATCTAAGGCATTCACTTCATGGCATGCATGTGGACTTATCATAGAGTCGCGATGACGACGCGTCTCACATATATTTTATGCACTTAACTATCGTTTGATTGGAACAAACTCATTTTGGTATATTGGAAATATTTTGGGACCTATGTTTTGTAAACTCTGATTATTTTACTTAATCAAACGATATTTTCAAAACAACACTTTAGGTCGTTCGATATAACTGTAACTTTGATGCTATGACAATCATCCCCCAGGAATTCCATTCCGCTGCAAAACAGGTATTTTGGGGGTGTGACAAAAATATGGTATGTATGTTTATTTTGGCAAAATAATAATACAAGAATACTAAATATCTAGTAAAAGGGCTCCTTGATAATTTTTTAGTCAAAGTAAACTAGTCAAATGACGACAAGGGGGAAGAAAGTCGGCAAGGCAGGGGGGGGGGAAACAAATATTTTGGTGCTTCATCATAAAAATGTATTATTGTTAAGTATATAGTTTATTTGGTTATATAATTAGTTATTAATTATAGAGTTAGCTAGAACTATATTTTAACGGAATGAAATAAAATATATCAATGTCATAAAAATTATAAAATTGCATTTCTCGCACGTATTGGGTGAATAAATAATTGCCGCATCTAAATTACGTATACCGTCGTGAATATACATATAACAATATATATACGAATTAAATCCAAATCATCAGGTAAACTAATAATATAACTTTTATGGCATTAAAATGTGTATAAAAATATATCTGGATAATTGTTGGAAGTGTCGGATCAATTGATCAAAATAAATGATCGTGTGATAGCGTTTATTTAATAAATAAATATACGTTAATGGAATATGCAAACCCATGCATGAACTAATATGAAAATGATGTTACTGATGATATGTAGACTAACTCTAGTCTATATGTAATATTCTCAATGATTTTTCATGAATACGCAGCTTAACCCTTACGGTTACGCGAATTTGATACTCGTAAACCTAGTTTACGAAAAATGATGAATAGTGAATCATGAATAGTGATTTTTCTCTGGGAATGAATAGTGTTTCGTGAATAGTAAAATTTTAAAATAGTCTCTCAAAGTCGCAAACTGACTTCAAAAATGATGAATAGTAATCTATGAATAGTGAATTCCCGAGGTGAATAGTAAATTTGAGAAATGACCTGAAATTACGATTTGTCACATTCGCCCACCCAAAAAGGAATTCAGTCCCTGAATTCAGTTCGTGTTGGTTTCTCAAGTTTAGGGTTTTTGATGAATAACAAGGAGAGAAGACATGAAGAAGTGTCGTTACAGCTAACTATGATTAAGAGTGTATAAAACATCGCGATAGAGAAAATATTGAAAGAATCTCCCATGAGTATCACTTTGACTTGTAGGAATATGTGAAAATTTTGTCTGCACTAAGATTTATAAATAACTGCTCCCAACATAACATGATCCCTCCAGAATTAGACATAGTTAGCTAGGCTATGTAAAATTAAGGAACGATAATGTGACGTTCGGTTTAGTTGTTATAACTCTCAATGTTTAAAGAGATTTAAACCATGTCGTTAAAATGGCAGTTAAAGTAAAAGGAAGTAAAATTTTTTTAAGTGATAACGAATCAGAAGGAAAAGAAAGTACGACAGATGAGAGTATTTCACAACGAGTGGTTTATCAAACAGTAATACATCTTAAGTCATAAAGATCCGAATACTAGGGAAGACATAAACTTAGTACAACATAGTGCATAAGGAAATAAGACTGTTAGATTATAAACTTCTTCAGTCTGCCGCTTTGTTGATACCCTGGTGAGCTTCTCCTCCTTCTAACATATATTCTCTCCTGTGAGCACCTTCAACTAGTTAACCTTTGTTTTGGGGACATTGGTTCCGATAGTGTCCTTGCTCCCCACATCCGAAACATGTAATTATGGCCTTGTGTGACACCCTAGGCAAATCCCACATCGGCTGTGGCCTAGAGAGATGTTGGGCTCATAAGATAACATTCGCCTTACAATGACACAACGCGTTTTGTGGTCTATTGCGGGTGGAGTTCTTAGGAACTGGCAGTTAAGCGTGCTCATGTGAGAGTAGTACTGGCTTGGGTGACCTGCCGGGAAGTCTTCAAATGAGGCCATAAAAACAAAGCCGTGAGCCTGCGGGCAAAGCGGACAATATTGTGGTCTGAGTAGGTGGGATGTTACAAGTAATATCAGAGCCACTCTTGAGCCATTCGGGATGGTGGGGCAAACCTCATCGAGGACGATGAGTCCCTAAGGGGGGTGATTGTGACACCCTAGTCAAATCCCACATCGGCTGTGGCCTAGAGAGATGCTGGGCTCATAAGATAACATTCGCCTTACAATGACACAACGCGTTTTGTGGTCTACTGCGGGTGGAGTTCTTAGGAACTGGCAGTTAAGCGTGCTCATGTGAGAGTAGTACTGGCTTGGGTGACTTGCCGGGAAGTCTTCAAATGAGGCCATAAAAACGAAGTCGTGAGCCTGCGGGCAAAGCGGACAATATTGTGGTCTGAGTAGGCGGGATGTTACACCTTGCCTCTACAATTCCTGGCGAGGTGTCCCAATTTTTGACACTTGTGGCACTTAGCAGGGCAAAGACCCGAGTGATGATACTTACATCGATTAGATAGTGGGTAGGTTCCAACATAACCTCTGCCTTCTATTGGTGCAGCAACATAAACCATTGCAGCTTCTTGTCTTCTATTATGTTGTTGATGATGGTTAGTGTTACGGTTTTGGTTGTCATTATTATAACCTCCCTGGTCATTTTCCTGTTTCCTTTTGTTGTTGTTAGTTTGGTTGTCTTTGTTGTTGTTGTTGTTGTTGCGGTTATTGTTGATAATGTTTTCCCTTTTCACAACTTGAGCCATGAGTTTTTGAGTTATCCTGATAGTCTCTTCAATTGTTTGTGGATCGAAAGAAGTTACATCTCCTTGAATACTTTGTGGAAGTCCTCCAATGAAATTTTCCAGTAGTTTCTCATTGTCCGAAACCATCGATGGACAAAGAGCAGCCAACTCTTGAAAACTTTTGATGTAAGTCTCGATGTCATAACCAATAGTCACTAACTCATAAAATTCTATTTCTAGTTTCTTCACTTCTGTGCGTGGACAATACTTCTTAGTCAACAGCCTCTTGAATTGATCCCACGTGAGCTTGTAAGCATTTTCCATACCGATAGGGTGCGCATATGAATTCCACCATGACATTGCGCCATCTAAGAGTGTACCAGTGGTGAACTTCACCTTGCAGTCATCTAGGCAATTGCATAGAAGAAATACAGACTCCATCTTCTCAAACCAACGGATCATAGCAGTGGCTCCTTCTGCGCCTTTGAACTTTGTGGGATCACAGTTCTTAAAGTCTTTGTAAGTACAATTTCGAACTCCAGACCCTCCTACAGCTCCTGTAGCAGCATCAAGTCTAGCAGCTTCAGCAGCAGCCGCGGCCTCGGCAGCAACAGCTACCATCGCTCGTTCTTTCTCTAGTGCTCGAGCTATACCATCCTCTAAATACTTTTGGATAGCATCTTGTGTCATAATTGGTGCAGCTTTCTTTGGCGTCATAATTCTTTAAAATAAGAGGGAAGAGTGAGACGTAGCAAAGTCCTATGTTAAGAATCAGCGCTCTAAAGAGATGTGATAGGAGGTGATAAGTTGAAGTCATGTTTGAAAATAATAGACGGGTTTCTAGGCGATGAGTTATGAGGTGTCGTAAGTGCTTCAAATGTATGACAGTTTAGTGATTTAATGTGTGAATAGCGTTTAACACGACATGTTGGTGGTGAAACAGAGGAGTGAGAGCAACTTCACCCTTCTTGAAGGCTTCGTCTCGGCATCCGATGTTATCGGTGATGAGTCAACTGATGTTAAAACTGTGATAGGGAATGACAAGGCATTCTCCATGTTTGAGTCTGAAGAAAGGATAATGGAATGGGTATCTGAAGACATCTATGTGACAATCGATTTGAAATGAAATTAAATAACTCGCAAAATGTATGTATGAAACTGCATGTATAGTGAATATGCACTTATGATGAAATGATGAGATGCTATGATGATGTAGTTATAGTCTAGGGTCAATGATGCAACCTAGTTCTCTATAACTCTAGCTCTGATGCCAATCTGTCACACCCCCAAAATACATGTTTTGCAGCGGAATGGAATACCTGGGGGATGACTGCCATAGCATCATAGTTACAGTTATATTGAACGACCTAAAGTGTCGTTTTGAAAATATCGTTTGATTAAGTAAAATAATCAGAGTTTACAAAACATAGGTCCTAAAAGATTTCCAAAAGTACCAACATGAGTTTGTTAAAATCAAATGATAGTTAAGTGCATAAAATCCATGTGAGACGCGTTAACTCAACGACTCCATGCATTCCATGATGATATGCTAATACCTGAGATAAAACATGCTTAAAAGTGTCAACACAATGGTTGAGTGAGTTCATAGAGCTTGTGTTATCATGAAAAACCTTTAAAGAACGTTCATGCAGCAAAGGCATTGCAAATCCACTCAGTTCCAAGTTCCGCCCATACAAAACTTGCAACCTGTATGTTCACAACCCACTGCCAAAATATGTATAGTTTATGTTCAAGCACACATCGTCAAATGAGTTCACATAATAGTACATAACTTAATGTATCAATAGTCAATTGATATAGCACATAATATAGTATAGTTTCAAATAGTTCCAAGTCCGTTAGTTCATGATTGTACCAAGTCCGTTACTTCAACATTATACCAAGTCCGTTAGCTCAGCATTATCCAAGTCCGTTAGATCGTGATCATACCAAGTCAGTTAGCTCAATGGTCTATGATATAGAAACTCTAAGTATGACAATACTGTTACTTCGTAAGACTAAACATTCAGTTTAGATAAACATATAATTTGCAAATAATTGTGATTGTCATAAAAGTTGTTGCGCATGTATCTCCCCCAAAGAGTTTAATAAAACAATTAAGTACTAGAAAGTGGGGCTATGAAACTCACGATAATCCTTAAAAGTTTAAAGTACTTATGAAAGTAAATGAAAATAGTTGAGCATGTATCTCCCCCAAAAGTAATTCAAAACGTATAAAAGTAGAGGCTATGAAACTCACCTGATGCAATGATTATGATGACAAAAGTGGATACACTGAAATGAGGTGCAATCTCTATCTGCAACCTAATATGAATGATATGTTCTAATGTAAGTCATGAAACAATGTCGTACATGCAAACTCATATGATATTCATACCACTTGTGCATTTGAAAATAAAGTTTATAACATCTTGTCAAGTTATAGAATACTTTACGCGTGTTTATGTTGAAAAAACTTCCCACGATAGTCGTTTAGTGATTAATTGTGAAAATAAAGTTTTTCGGCAAAAATACACACTTTATTAAGTTATGGAAAAATGGCCAAGTGGCCTCGAAAAGCTATTCGTAACTTGGTGAATATTGAATGTTAGAAAACAAACTCAATGGTTTTGGAATGCTTGAAGCGATATCTAAAAGTCTTAGCATTTAACTTTTGATCATTGAAGTCTCGATCATAGAGAAAAATATAGATGAAGTAAGGTAGTCGAGCTAAACATATAGTTTATGAGTAGTTTTCGGAAAAGTTTGAGAGATCGTATATTACTCGTTACAACTTCGTTTGACGAACGGTTGAACATTTTGGAAAATAGGCTAGGTGAACTCACTTTTACTTGTAGACATCGTTTTCTCAAAAGTACTCTATCGATATGAAAAACGGCTCCAAACATGGTCACTTGCGATAACCATTTTGGTCTAATAGAAAATATATGAGTTAATACTTGTGAAAATAATTACGATAGCCATAATTAAAACGCGTGTAACTTAGTCGTTATAGCTCCGTTTTCTACGTTCTATATATCCTCGGATTCATGTTAGTATGTACTAGTATATTTTTGATAAATCGGCTCATTTAGATTATGTTTAAAACTCGGTTTTTCCCCTTGAAAATCCCTTGACAGCTTATATTATTTCAGAAAATAGTTTTCGTCGCTAAACTTGAAACTAGCGTCACTTCTTCGTTATAAACCCCGTTTTAACCCGTTCAAGCGGCCACGGTTTCGTTTTTAAGTCTATTTTCTGAAAATATAAACCAAAATAACTCACAACCTACTGAAAATTCAAGATTTTATAAAACGTGACAGAAGCTAAATGATTTTTCTTGTTTGAAACTTGTTCTAAACCATTCCAATCAACACCGAAGCTATTCTAAACCTACTATACACCTTCTTAGGGTGTCATTGGTTCTTAAACTTCACCAAAAATGATAGGGTTCAAAGGAATACTAATTGGATAATTTAAACTCATATTAAGTAATAAAAATATGTAAAACTGGTATGGATCATAGTATTTTTTTCATGTTTTTCTAATAGAATCATAAAAATACATCAAATAAGAGTTTATAAGAGTAGGAAAAATTTAGTTGAAGCTTACTTGAGTGATTGAAGAGTTTTGTTGCAAATATACCTAATTAATCTTGAGGTTTTTATTTCAAAACCTAAACTAGATTACTACTAGGACTATGTATTACTTGATTCTTAAAAAACTTTGATCTTCTTCTTCTTTTTCTTATAGCAGCCGAACCACAAGGATGCTATAGAGAGTGATTGCTAACTTTTTCACATAGAAAATATAGTATGTATGTTTATTTTGGCAAAATAATAATACAAGATTACTAAATATCTAGTAAAAGGGCTCCTTGGTAATTTTTTGTCAAAGTAAACTAGTCAAATGATGACAAGGGGGAAGAAGGTCGGCAAGGCAAGGGGGGGGGGAAAGAGATATTTTGGTGCTTCATCATAAAAATGTATTATTGTTAAGTATATAGTTTATTTGGGTATATAATTAGTTATTAAGTATAGAGTTAGCTAGAACTATATTTTAACGGAACGAAATAAAATATACCGATGTCATAAAAATTATAAAATTGCATTTCTCGCACGTATTGGATGAATAAATAATTGTCGCATCGAAATTACGTAAACCGTCGTGAATATATATATATATAATATATACGAATTAAATCCAAATCATCGGGTAAACTAATAATATAATTTTTATGGCATTAAAATGAGTATAAAAATATATCTGGACAATTGTTGGAACTGTCGGATCAATTGATCAAAATAAATGATCGTGTGATAGCGTTTAGTTAATAAATAAATATACGTTATTGGAATATGCAAACCCATGCATGAACTAATATGAAAATGATGTTACTGATGATATGTTGACTAACTCTAGTCTATATGTAATGTTATCAATGATTTTTTAATGAATATGCAGCTTAATCCTTACGGTTACGCGAATTTGATACTCGTAAACCTAGTTTACGAAAAAGGATGAATAGTGAATCATGAATAGTGATTTTTCTCCGGGAATGAATAGTTTTTCGTGAATAGTAAAATTTTAAAATAGTCTCTCAAAGTCGCAAACTGACTTCAAAAACGATGAATAGTAAAATGATGAATAGTAATTTGTGAATAGTAAATTCCCGCGATGAATAGTAAATTTGAGAAATGACCTGAAATTACGATTTGTCACAGCTACTATCCTACATCTATCTTTATGTTTATGTTTTTAAGTTTAAAGTTATGTTTTGTTTCAAGTTGTTTAGTGTTAGTGAGTCAAGTCTTGGCTTAGCAACGCCACGCTTCACATGCATGTAACATAAGATTTTGTGACTTGCCACCACTAAATATCCCATATCCAACAAAACCCTTTACTTCTCTACCCTAAGCCTAACAAGACAACCCTTTGTAAAGACGTCTTAGATAGTTATTCCTAGGTGCTTACGCCAAAGCGATGGTGGTTTGATCTATTCTCAAGCTTATGGCAATCTATGTACTATGCTAGGTTAGGAGTATTTATCTTCCATTTCCTTACATGTTATATTTCATATAAACTCGAGAGATGAGAGAATCCAAACACCAATTGTGAGGTGCTAGTGTACAATTTCCGTAGTTGTTATGACTATTGTGGCGCTTATATTTGTTGTAAATTATTTTAAAACCAATGCTTCATGCCCCCAACTTATTCATTGATTGGCCAAAAGCACATTTTCTTGAGGACAAGAAAATTCCAAGTGTAGGGATATTTGATAAGGATTTAAAACATACATTTTTTGGGAGTCGTTTAAGCCTTAAATCGACAAATTTTATATCCGTTACTACTTAAAATCATTCCTTTTCACATTTTAGGTTTTTGGAACCAAAATGCTGAAATGAAGCATATTTAAACGAAAAGGAGCAAAAACGTGAAGAAAACGACAAAGTCAAGACTCAAGTTGTTCTTAAAGCCTGACAGCGTCCCATCTCAATGGGTGATGCCGTCACTTGTTTAATATTTTGATAAAATACCAAGTGACGGCTTAGGTGATTTTCTTGTTGCAAAGCCTGACGATGTCAAGTGTTAATTTCGAAGGGCGTCACCCTTTGTTTTACACCAGAAGACCAAGGAACAAATCCCAGACGATGTCCCTATTGAAGACAGATGGCGTGCCACTCATAAGCTGACGGCGTCCCAATGATGACTTGGCCCAAACGAAACCCTAATGACGGCGACCTAACGACGTCACCATCAAAAGGCGATGCCGTCGCACTTGTAAATCTATATATAGAATTCGATTTTTCTGCATTTAAGAGGTAGAACTTTAGAGAGTAAACCCTAATTCAGTTGTAGTCTTACTTGGACAGTATTTTGGGGTTACATACCCTTCTTTACATAAAAAATAAGTTTGTTAATCCATATTATCCTTATGTCTATCCCATGTTTAATTGTTTGTGTGTATGCTTGCTTATTTACCATGAGTAGCTAAATTATCATTGTGTTTGCTTAGATCTATGAAACATAGTTGTTAATTATTGTTAGGTTGTCTCTTGTCTTGATTGGTAGACGCTAGAGTAAGGAAAATTGGCTTCTACTTTAATTGTTGCAAGCTTGAACGTCCTAAATAGCGAAAAGCTTAGGAGTTCACCAAGGCCATCATTGTGTTTATTGTGTGAGTTGTAGCTTTAGGATAATAGAGTATTCAGGGGAGATACTATGGTAGTTGGCGATCCCGGATACTATAGAGGAGAGTTACGATTCATAGAATTGGGGAATTTAGCACCGCCCTATGACCAGACGAAATACAACGCATCAATTAAGATGAGGATGTGACAATTCAACCGACCAATAAGAGATAACTAGGGAGTAAGATGTGACAACTCGCAATTTCAAGTCATTTCTCAAGTTTCACTATTTCATCATTTATCGTAAACTAGGTTTACGAGTTTCAAATTCGTGTAACCTTAATGGTTTAGCTGTGAATTCATGATCATATCATCACGGACATTTCATATAGACTAAGTTTAGTCTACATATTATTAGCATCATTTTCATCATGTTAGTTCATTCATGATTTTGCATTTCACATTAAACGCGTAAATTTCATATTAAATAAACGCTATCGTGTAAGTTATTATTTTGAACATTTAATCCGATACTTCCAAAAATTATTCCGACATATTTTTATACTTATATTAAGTTTATAAAAATAATATTATGAGTTTACCCAGTGTTTTAAATTTATTTTGTATATAAATTGTTAAATTTATATTATTACGATGGTTTTCTTAAAAACTACACGATAATTATTATTTCACTCAAATTTTGCAAGAAATGCATTTTTATAATTTTTATGACATCAATATGTTTTATTTTGACCCGTTAAAATTTATTTTTAGTTAACGCTACCTTAAATACTCAAATGTGTATACAAGTTACTACATATCTTAAAATATTTTACAAACTTGACATGAAATCTAGCATGATCTAATCAAATTGTCAAACACACATTTTTCTTTGCTTATTCTCCTCATTCACGCCAAGACATCTCTCCCATTTCCTCTCATTAATATTCTTGTCTTTTGGTCTACTTGATATTTTATTCAAGTCTTGCATATCTTTTTTCTCTATATAGATACTACCTTTTTTTTTATTTGCCACAAAACACAAACACACAAAACTCTTTCTTGGTCTCATGTGGTTCTCGATCAGCAGCAAGGCAAGGAAGAAGGAAATCATCAAATTTTTCAAGAGCAAGTTTTATACAATCTAGAATACACTCTTTGTTTAGGTTTTGAAATAAAAACCTAGGGTGTTTAGGTTTAATCCTTTGTTCTAGTCACCTCATCAAGTAACTAGTAAGCATATCATTTTCATTTTACATCTTTCATTATCATTTCATATCTATTTCATTATTTTTGAGCAAAGCATGCAAGACATATGAATGTTTATACCATTTTTACATTGTTTTTAAGAGTTTTATATATATATAAGTCATCCTATAATTATCCCTTGTTATATATTAGTCTTGATGATGTTTAGGAACCCATGACACCCTAAGAAGGTGTATGGTAGGATTAGAATAGCTTTGGAGTTGTTTTGAAGGGATTGGAATAGGTTTAGTACGAGAAAAACTCTTTTCGACAAGTCTAAAAAGTGGTCTGATCTTATTTTGTAATTCTGGAAAATCCGACTGTAGACATAAATTTTTGGCCTAGATAATTAGAAAATATACTTTAAAACGAATCCGTGGCCGCTTGAACGGATTAAAACGGAGCTATAACGAAGAAGTTATGAATTTTTCAAGTTTGACGACGAAATATATATTTCCTGAAAATTTCAGCACACTATTTTTGTTTTGTACGAGTCAAAAACGAGTCTTAAGCTTTATAAATTATTTCGACTTATCAAAAATATATTAGTATACTTTGATACGAAGCTAAGGACGTATAATACGTAGAAAACGGATTTGTAACAACTAAAATATACACGTTTTCACAACATTGCCGTAACTTTATTAGTTAAGAAAAACTATATTATTTTTATTTGACAAGTGTTACGGTAAACAAAACGACCATATTGAAGGCTATTTTTAACGTTGACGTAGAACTTTTTGTAACGAGATGTCTTCTAATAAAATTGAGATCATCAAGCATATTTTCCAAAACGACCAACCGTTTGTATAGCGGAGTTGTAATGAATTATTTACGGTTGCTTAAACTTTGTCGAAATTCACTTTAAAACTACATTTTGGACAAAATCACCCTACTTAACCTATATTTTCTCTATGAACGAGACCTCTAGGATAAAAACTTAAATGCCAAAACTTTGAGTTTATGATACAAGCTTTCCAAAACCGTTGAGTTCGTTTCCTAACGTTCGACGTACACCATTTTACGACTAGCTTTTCGAGGCCATTTTTGTCACTTTCATGAAATTTCCAACGACATTATTTTACGACGAAAAGTTAAAATTTCACAATAAATCATTAAGAAACTAGTGTAGGATGACATTTGGACGTAAATACATGTAAAGTAATTTAAGAATGGTCAAGACGTCAAAAGAGTATTTTTCGACGAAGAGTATTATTTTCAAAACTCACAAATGGTATAAATAACATACGAATTGCATGCATAACATTACATCATGACTTATTACATATCATATCATTCATAATAGGTCAGTTTCGAGATCACGCTACATTTCAGTGTATCCACTTTTGTCATCATAATCATTGCAACAGGTGAGTTCATAGCCCCACTTTTACTCTTTTAACTGTTTTACAAACTCTAGGGGGAGATACATGCTACATTTTTAATCGAACACAAATGCTTTGAACTGTATGCTATAACCGAATGTTTTATTGTCACTAAGTATTTGCCATGTTTGAAGTCCCTACATCATGCACCATTAGTCACTTGCGAGTGAGCGCGAATATTGTGAATAGGCCTATTGGAATTAACACTCCCGCTCCTATTGACCCAGTTAGGGGAAATCGAGCGCACTATATTTGAATCATTAAGGTAAATTGGCAAGTTTACCTATTAGGGCGGCGATGAAACGATGATTACCAATTTTTATTGGTGCGATGTTTACGCTTTGGTTGTCATGAACTTAGTGAAATAAATACTGTTTTGTTTTCAACGATGAGTGTGAAACAATTTAACTCACACTACGATTATTGTGTTCAAACGAATTAATTAAACCTATGGATTTCACTCAACCTTTGTGTTGACCTTTTTAAGCATGTTTTATCTCAGGTATCTAAGGCATTCAATTCATGGCATGCATTTGGACACATCATAGAGTCGCGGTGACGACGCGTCTCACTTGGGTTTTACGAACTTTAGAACATCGTTTGGCTTAGAACAAAATTATTTCCGCACAAGTTGATTTTCATTTGGGACCTATACTGTGTAAACTCTGATTGTTTTATTAAATCAAACGATGTATTTTCCAAACGACACTTTAGGTCGTTCAATATAACTGTGATTGTGATGCTATGACAGTCAATCCCCAGGAATTCCATTCCGCTGCAAAACAGGTAATTTGGGGGTGTGACAGATTGGCATCAGAGCTTCAGTTATAGAGAACTAGGTTGCATCATTGACCCTAGACTATAACTACATTATCATAGCATCTCATCATTTCATCATAAGTGCATGTTCACTTTACATGCGGTTTATACGTACATTTTTCGAGTTATTTACTTTCATTTCATATCGATTGTCACATGGATGCCTTTAAATGCCCATTCCATTATTCTTTCCTCATACTCTAATGTGGTGAATGCTTTGTCATTCCCTATCGCAATTTTAATATCAGTTGACTCATCACCGATAACGTCGAATGCCGAGATAAACCTTTAAGTATGGCAAAGTCACTCTCACTCCTTTGTTTCACCACTAACATGTCGAGTTACACGTTATTAACACATTAAGTCACTAAACCATTATACATTTGAAGCACTTACAACACCTCATAACCCATCTTTTCGGAACCCGTCGATCATTTTGAAAAATAACCTCAAACTTATCATTTCTTATCACATCTCTTTGGAGCATTTATTATTGACATCGGACTTTGCTACATCTCACCTTTCCTTTTATTTTGAAGAAGATATGGCGCCGAAGAAAGCCACACCTGAAATGACCCAAGCGGATATTCAAAAGTTGGTAAGGGATAGCATAGCCGATGCTCTAAGGATTGAAAGGGAAACGGTGGCTGCTGCTGCTGCTGAGGCCGCGGCTACTGCCGAAGCCGCTAGAATTGCGAGGAAAGCTGAAGCTGCTAGGCTTGCTGCTGCTGCAGGAAATGCAGGAGGGTCCGGAGTTAAAAGCTGTTCGTATAAGGATTTCAAAAGTGGAGATCCCACTAAGTTTAGAGGTACCGAAGGAGCCACTGCCATGGTTAGATGGTTCGAGAAATTGGAGTCCGTGTTTTTGTTATGTAATTGCCCGGATGATAGCAAGGTCAAGTTTGCTACGAGTACACTACTTGATGGAGCGTTGTCGTGGTGGAACTCTTATGCTCAGCCGATGGGAATGGATAATGCTTTCAAGCTTACTTGGGAGCAATTTAAAGGTTTGGTAACAAAGAAGTTTTGTCCGCGTACGGAGGTGAAGAAGTTGGAGACCGAATTCTATGAGTTGGTAACTATTGGGTATGACATTGATACTTACATTCGAAGGTTTCAAGAATTGGCCGTGTTATGCCCATCTATGGTTTCGGATAATGAGAAGCTACTGGAGGCTTTCATTGAAGGACTTCCTGAGATTATTCAAGGTGACGTGACTTCCTTTGATCCGCAAACGATTGAGGAATCTATTCGAGTGTCTCAAAAGCTCATGGCACAAGTAGTAAAGAGGGGCAACATCACCAACACCAACCGTAACAACAATACCAACAACCGCACCAACTACAACAATAACCAAAACAACAACAACAACGATGATAACCAAATCAACAACAACAAAAGGAAATGGGAAAACGACCAAGGAGGTTATAACAACAACAACCAAAACAGCAACACTAACCGTCATCAACAACAAAATAGAAGGCAAGAAGCGGGAATGGTTTATGTCACTGCACCAATAGGAGGTAGAGGGTATGCTGGAACACACCCACTATGTAATCGATGTAATTTTCATCACTCGGGTCCTTGCCCTGCCAAGTGCCACAAATGCCAAAAACCGGGACATCTAGCCAGGGATTGTAAAGGTAAAGCCGTAGTCACATGCTTCGGATGTGGGGAGCAAGGACACTATCGGAATCAATGTCCTCAAAACCAAGGTCAACAAGTTGAAGGTGCTCATGGGAATGCATACATGTTAGGAGGAGGAGAAGCTCGTCAAGGTATCAACGACGCGGAAGACGAAAGAAGTTCGGAAACTAATAGTCTTATTTCTCCTTATGTACTATGTCGTACTAAGTTTATGTTTTCCATCGTATCCGAAACTTTATAACTTAAAGATGTACTACTTTTGATAAACCACTCGTTGTAAAATATTCTCATCTATCGTACTTTATTTCCTTTCGATTCGATATCATGTACGAGAATTTTAATTCTTTTTACTTTAACTACCATTTTAACGACACGGTTTAAATCCTTGTAAACATTGAGAGTTATAACAACTAAACCGAACGTCACGTCATCGTTCCTTAATTATACATAGCCTAGCTAACTATGTCTAATTCTGGAGGGATCATGTTATGTTGGGAGCGGTTATTTATAAATCTTAGTGCAAGCAAAATTTTCACATGTTCCAATTCAAAGTGTTACTCGTGGGAGATTTATCCAATATTTTCTTTACTATGATGTTTTATACACTCTCAATCATCGATAACCGTAACGACACCTCTTCATGTCTTCTCTCCTCGATACTCATCATAAACTCAAAAATTCGATAGACTAACACGAACTGAATTCAGGGACTGAATTCCTTTTTGGATGGGCGAATGTGACAACTCGCAATTTCAAGTCATTTCTCAAGTTTCACTATTTCATCATTTATCGTAAACTAGGTTTACGAGTTTCAAATTCGCGTAACCTTAATGGTTTAGCTGTGAATTCATGATCATATCATCACGGACATTTCATATAGACTAAGTTTAGTCTACATATCATTAGCATCATTTTCATCATGTTAGTTCATTCATGATTTTGCATTTCACATTAAACGCGTAAATTTCATATTAAATAAACGCTATCGTGTAAGTTATTATTTTGAACATTTAATCCGATACTTCCAAAAATTATTCCGACATATTTTTATACTTATATTAAGTTTATAAAAATAATATTATGAGTTTACCCAGTGTTTTAAATTTATTTTGTATATAAATTGTTAAATTTATATTATTACGACGGTTTTCTTAAAAACTACACGATAATTATTATTTCACTCAAATTTTGCAAGAAATGCATTTTTATAATTTTTATGACATCAATATGTTTTATTTTGACCCGTTAAAATTTATTTTTAGTTAACGCTACCTTAAATACTCAAATGTGTATACAAGTTACTACATATCTTAAAATATTTTACAAACTTGACATGAAATCTAGCATGATCTAATCAAATTGTCAAACACACATTTTTCTTTGCTTATTCTCCTCATTCACGCCAAGACATCTCTCCCATTTCCTCTCATTAATATTCTTGTCTTTTGGTCTACTTGATATTTTATTCAAGTCTTGCATATCTTTTTTCTCTATATAGATACTACCTTTTTTTTTATTTGCCACAAAACACAAACACACAAAACTCTTTCTTGGTCTCATGTGGTTCTCGATCAGCAGCAAGGCAAGGAAGAAGGAAATCATCAAATTTTTCAAGAGCAAGTTTTATACAATCTAGAATACACTCTTTGTTTAGGTTTTGAAATAAAAACCTAGGGTGTTTAGGTTTAATCCTTTGTTCTAGTCACCTCATCAAGTAACTAGTAAGCATATCATTTTCATTTTACATCTTTCATTATCATTTCATATCTATTTCATCATTTTTGAGCAAAGCATGCAAGACATATGAATGTTTATACCATTTTTACATTGTTTTTAAGAGTTTTATATATATATAAGTCATCCTATAATTATCCCTTGTTATATATTAGTCTTGATGATGTTTAGGAACCCATGACACCCTAAGAAGGTGTATGGTAGGATTAGAATAGCTTTGGAGTTGTTTTGAAGGGATTGGAATAGGTTTAGTACGAGAAAAACTCTTTTCGACAAGTCTAAAAAGTGGTCTGATCTTATTTTGTAATTCTGGAAAATCCGACTGTAGACATAAATTTTTGGCCTAGATAATTAGAAAATATACTTTAAAACGAATCCGTGGCCGCTTGAACGGATTAAAACGGAGCTATAACGAAGAAGTTATGAATTTTTCAAGTTTGACGACGAAATATATATTTCCTGAAAATTTCAGCACACTATTTTTGTTTTGTACGAGTCAAAAACGAGTCTTAAGCTTTATAAATTATTTCGACTTATCAAAAATATATTAGTATACTTTGATACGAAGCTAAGGACGTATAATACGTAGAAAACGGATTTGTAACGACTAAAATATACACGTTTTCACAACATTGCCGTAACTTTATTAGTTAAGAAAAACTATATTATTTTTATTTGACAAGTGTTACGGTAAACAAAACGACCATATTGAAGGCTATTTTTAACGTTGACGTAGAACTTTTTGTAACGAGATGTCTTCTAATAAAATTGAGATCATCAAGCATATTTTCCAAAACGACCAACCGTTTGTATAGCGGAGTTGTAATGAATTATTTACGGTTGCTTAAACTTTGTCGAAATTCACTTTAAAACTACATTTTGGACAAAATCACCCTACTTAACCTATATTTTCTCTATGAACGAGACCTCTAGGATAAAAAATTAAATGCCAAAACTTTGAGTTTATGATACAAGCTTTCCAAAACCGTTGAGTTCGTTTCCTAACATTCGACGTACACCATTTTACGACTAGCTTTTCGAGGCCATTTTTGTCACTTTCATGAAATTTCCAACGACATTATTTTACGACGAAAGGTTAAAATTTCACAATAAATCATTAAGAAACTAGTGTAGGATGACATTTGGACGTAAATACATGTAAAGTAATTTAAGAATGGTCAAGACGTCAAAAGAGTATTTTTCGACGAAGAGTATTATTTTCAAAACTCACAAATGGTATAAATAACATACGAATTGCATGCATAACATTACATCATGACTTATTACATATCATATCATTCATAATAGGTCAGTTTCGAGATCACGCTACATTTCAGTGTATCCACTTTTGACATCATAATCATTGCAACAGGTGAGTTCATAGCCCCACTTTTACTCTTTTAACTGTTTTACAAACTCTAGGGGGAGATACATGCTACATTTTTAATCGAACACAAATTCTTTGAACTGTATGCTATAACCGAATGTTTTATTGTCACTAAGTATTTGCCATGTTTGAAGTCCCTACATCATGCACCATTAATCACTTGCGAGTGAGCGCGAATATTGTGAATAGGCCTATTGGAATTAACACTCCCGCTCCTATTGACCCAGTTAGGGGAAATCGAGCGCACTATATTTGAATCATTAAGGTAAATTGGCAAGTTTACCTATTAGGGCGGCGATGAAACGATGATTACCAATTTTTATTGGTGCGATGTTTACGCTTTGGTTGTCATGAACTTAGTGAAATAAATACTGTTTTGTTTTCAACGATGAGTGTGAAACAATTTAACTCACACTACGATTATTGTGTTCAAACGAATTAATTAAACCTATGGATTTCACTCAACCTTTGTGTTGACCTTTTTAAGCATGTTTTATCTCAGGTATCTAAGGCATTCAATTCATGGCATGCATTTGGACACATCATAGAGTCGCGGTGACGACGCGTCTCACTTGGGTTTTACGAACTTTAGAACATCGTTTGGCTTGTAACAAAATTATTTCCGCACAAGTTGATTTTCATTTGGGACCTATACTGTGTAAACTCTGATTGTTTTATTAAATCAAACGATGTATTTTCCAAACGACACTTTAGGTCGTTCAATATAACTGTGATTGTGATGCTATGACAGTCAATCCCCAGGAATTCCATTCCGCTGCAAAACAGGTAATTTGGGGGTGTGACATAAGAACATCTAAGTAAATACATTTTTAATCATCATAAGAGCACACCTACATTAACATAACCTATCTTTCCCTGTCAAATTGTTTAAGTAGTAAATAAGTTTAATCTAAAGTAGTTAAAATCGGTAGAAGTACCACCCCCACTCAATACCCCGATATATTTACTTTCTTTCTAATAAATATAAAAGACCAAAAAGAATCTCCCTCAACCTTACCTTCTCGTCATACATCTCTTCCTAACATCTCTACTCCCCTAGAGAACGATCAACCCCCTGGGCTTACCCCACACTACACTTCAACGATTAGGTACACTGCCTAGAGGGTTGTAAAGCTTCCTCGTTGAAAAGGAAGTCTTTCGACCCCGAACCTGCTATCAAAACCCTAGTCACTCCCCAAGCCATTAGATACAATAGGAACAATTTTATATCAAGGAGGTTTTGTTACAAAAATGGTTTAGAGCATTGGAGAAGATGGAAGCATAGTTTCATTGTGTGAGGGTCACACATGTGATAAAGAACTTCTCAGATGGTACCTTGAACATTCCTTAATAGTTTATTAGCAAATCAATCAGAAAAGATTTGGTTGCAATATTGCATTATAAGGGTTTAATTAAGTGGTGTATGGATCGAGACTTATATGAAGAACTAACATTGTGTATAGATAAGATTTATTTCGCATTTGAATTGAAAAGATGCACTTTGTTTTGGCAGATAATTTATTAACTGTTACTTTCTCTTATTTAATAATTAGTTAATTTTTATTTTCTCTTATCAGATGAACATTCATTTCTTTTTGTTCTTAATGCAACTAATAAATATGTCACAATGTTTATAATTTGATTAACCGTTACTTCATTTTTTCCTTGGGTATTCATAAGGCTTGCCCGCCCATTAGGCGGGATATGAAACTAAGATGCCGTTTATACTAAACCGTAGGCAATTCTCTGTTGCGATGTGTTTTGCAATGACTATTAATAAAAGGCAAGATCAAACATTGTCACAAGTTGAGTTGTTTCTCATGCGACCAGTTTTCACCAGTGGCTAACTTTATGTGGTTGTCTCTAGAGTGAAGAGCAGGAAGGGATTGAAAATTCTTTGTTGTGTTAAGGATAGTAATTACGCAAAATCAACAACAAACGTTGTGTATAAAGAAGCTTTATTTCATATTTTAGTTTAAATCATATAGTATGTTGTTACAAAGAACTTTGTAGATTTTAATTGTACTATAAATATAAACGTTCATTTGTTTTTATTGTTAATGCATTCACTATAAAAACTGGTACACTTATATCTTATTTTTCGTTAACTTATTTATAATTCTAGCAGCACATCAGGCGCGCGCGCGCACACACACACACACACACACACACACACACACACACACACACACACACACACACACACACACATATATATATATATATATATATATATATATATATATATATATATATATATATAGAAAGAGAGAGAGAAAGAAAGGATCACGTGCGGATATTTTTTTTAGTGCGGACGTGCGGATGCACGTCGTCCGTTGATCTTTTTTCATTTAGCGGCTGAGATTTGATCAAATTCATCCCTTATTTCTCTCCGTATCTTTTTATTTTTATTAGAATATTCTATTTCCTTATTTTTCTCAACTTTTTTTATTTAATCTTTTTATCAAATGGAATTACCTGATCAGTATTCTTGTATCGGTCCTGATCTATCGGTACATTTTTCATCAAAAAAACGCTGTTGAAGGTATTTTTATGATAGTTATTCTGATATTATGGTTATTATTATGATTTTGAGGATAGCTACTCTAATATTAATATTTTTATTTTGAGTATGAGGACATTTACACTTTGATGTGTCTAGCGTTAGTATGATAGTTATTCTGATATTAAGTTTGTTATTCTGATATGAGGATAGTTATTGTGATATTAATAACATTAATATGATAGTTATTCTGATATTAAAAGTGGTAATATCATATAAGGATAGTTATTCTGATAATTAATATTTTTTGTTATTATCCGTTTTAAACTGGTCGTATTATATGGGTAGTCATTCTGATATCAATAACTTTAATATGACAGTTATCCTGATATTAAAACTAGTAATATAACTTTAAGGATAGTTATTCTGATATTTAATCTTTTTTTCTTATTATCCGTTTTAAAACTGTGCTTATTATATATGGATAGTTATTCATATATCAATAACCTTAAAATCGTATAAGGATAGTTATTCTGATATTTAATCTTTTTTTTTATTATCTGTTTTAAAACTGGTCGTATTATATATGGATAGTTATTCTGATATCAATAACCTTAATATGATAGTTATTCTGATATTAAAAATGGTAATATCATATAAGGATATTTATTCTGATATTAAAACTGGTAATATCATATAAGGATAGTTATTCTGATATTTAATCTTTTTTTCTTATTATCTTTTTTAAAACTGGTCGTATTTATATAAGGATAATTATTCTGATATTAAAATTTGTAATATCATATAAGGGTAGTTATTGTGATATTAATCTTTTTTGTTATTGTCATATAAGGATTTTTATTCTGATTTTATTAACGATAATATGATAGTTATTCTGATATTAAAACTGGTAATATCATATAAAGATAGTTATTGTGATATTAAAAAAGTTACTATCATTCAAGTTTAGTTATTGTTTATAGCTAACAAAACAGTTGTTCAATTGTAATTATTCTGATAGTTTGTATTCAAATCAATCAGGCTCAATCACACTTTACTTCTAAACACACAATTTCAAACCCAATTTAACCCCAAACTACTTCTAAACACACAATTTCAAACACAAAATTATTATGGCTTGTCGTCTCCCCCATTCCATTGAAGATATGCAAATGTACGTTAAAAAACAATGTGAAGAAGACGATCAGGCTCGAAAAAATGCTATTATAGACGTTACCAAGTTATTTGATTAGGCAAGGTCAGAGAAGCAACGTATGACAGAAAAATACACGATTTGCAATGACATTACGCCTGAACGAAAAGCTGTGATAGACAAATTTTTTATGGATGAAGCTCGCAAAGACGACAACATTGCTGACATGTTGTTTGTGTGTGTTCAACAAATACAGATCAACATCAGCGCCAAAATCAATTGGAGCTATCAGGAGAACAAAATTGATGGTGTAGGTGCATCAAGTTCGTCTGCTAGATTTGTTGGGCAAGCTCTGCTAGACGAGGAATGTTTGGCTTACATCAAGTAATTTGCTGGTTATCGGTCTCCTTCGTATGATTCTGCATGCGGGGAGCATTCAGATTAGGATTTATCATTTATGTATTTCGTATCGTTTTTATTTTGAATTGAGACATACTAGTATCATCATGTAGCACTTCTATATTAGCAGCAACGGTAACTTTTGTTTAATTAGTAGGAAAAATAGCATTAAGATTTGTTGTAGTAGCAGTAATATTTGTTGTTGCAGAAACACTTGTTTCTAAGATAGTTATTATGATTTTTAAAACTGAAATATTTATTTTAATAAAACATTTGTTCAAGTTTATTTATTTTTGTGATGTTTAATAACTTTAATATGATAGTTATTGTGATATTAAAGCTTTTCAAAAAAGATATTTCAAGTATAGTTATTCTGATATTAAAACTGTGTATATCATTCAAGTATAGTTATTGTGATAGTTATCAAAATAGTTGTTCAATGATAGTTATTGTGATATTTATTTTGATGTTAAAACTGGTAGTATCATATTATCATATAAGGATAGTTATTGTGATATTAAAACTGTTACTATCATTCAAGGATAGTTATTGTGATAGTTAACTAAATAGTTGTTCAAGGTAGTTAATCTGATATTTTATTTTCATATCAATCATAAATTGAGCCATAGTAGCATCATCATCTACCTCTTATATATTAGCTGCATCAGTAACTTTTGTTTAATCAGTAGAAATAGCAGTAGTAACTTTTTTATCAGTAGTAGAACCAGTAGTAGAAATAATTTCTACAGCAGTAGTAACTTGTTGCTGCAGCAGTAAAATTTGTTGTTGCAGTAGCACTTTCTGAGATGTTATTATTATATCTTTCAAGGATAGTTATTTTGATATTTAAAACTGGAATATCATACAAGTATAGTTACTATGATATTTTAAGTAAAGCTGGGTTTTGTATGTTTCTTTTTTAATAATTTATGATGAATTATATTGGATATATATAGTTTTATTGTTTTTATTTTATTTTTAGGTGATTCAATGAGACAATATTGTGCAAGCAATGAATTTGTTGAAGATGAAAATTTGTCAGCTGATGTTAATGTTTAAGAGAATGAAGAAGTAAATTCACCAGATTTTTTTACATCTACTTCAATGCTTATTAAACCTGTTGTTGTTAAAACTCTTGTACCAGTAGAAGGTACTTTGTTCGATAGCGTTGAAGAAGCTTATAATGCATACAAAGATTATGCTGCTGAAGCTGGTTTTATTGTTCGTATAGGTCATCAAACTAATGATGGAGGTATTGTTATAAATAAGGAATTTCTTTGCAGTAAAGAAGGCACCAAGAAAGTTAAAGTTAAAGAATTTGATAGTTTAAAAGATAATTGTGATGCTAATGCTGTAAAGAGAATAAGATTTGAGTTTAGAACAAATTGCAAAGCTAAAATTTATGTTATTAGATCTGGTGAAAAGTATAGGGTTAAAAGTTTTGTTGAAGAGCACAATCATGGTTTTTTTACTGCTGAGGATAGACATTTGCAAAGGTCTCATAGGTCTATGAGTTTGGCGTATCAGTATTTTGCTATCAAGGCTTCGAACTTAAACATCGGTCCTTGTATGTCATTCAATTTTATTGCAGAGCTTTTGGGAGGATATGAAAATGTTGGTGCTACTAAGATTGATTTTAAGAATATGAGTCGTGAGATTTACAGCTATATTGGTAAATATGATGCTCAAATGATTATTAACAAGTTTAGTATTTTGAAAGAAGGAGATGAAAATTTTATGTTCGAGTTTAAGACTAACACTGATGGTCAGTTAAGTTGTTTGTTTTGGTCTGATGATACAAGTAAAAGGAATTATGAAGCTTTTGGTGATGTTCTTTCTTTTGATGCTACATACAAAACGAATATGTAATTTTTTTTTTCTTTCTTTTAGTTTTTCATTTTTTTTATTTTTTTATTTTTATATATAAAATAAATTTTTATATTATAATTTTTTTTAGGTACAATATGGTTTTTGTCCCTTTTACGGGTGTTGATAATCATCAAAAATGTGTAATTTTTGCTTATAGTTTACTTTCAAAATAAGATGTTGTTTCATATAAGTGGCTACTGCAAGCTTTTCTTAACACCCATATTAAGGAGCCGTACCTTGTTTTAACAGATCAAGATCCTTCAAAGTTATTAGCTATACCAGATATGTTTTTAACTGCTAAACACCAGCTTTGTATGTGGCATATAATGAATAAACTTCCTACAAAGGTATTTATATATATAATTTTATTATTATTATTATTATTATTATTATTATTATTATTATTATTATTATTATTATTATTATTATTATTATTATTATTATTATTATTATTATTATTATTATTATTATTATTTATATAGATCGGTTCTACTATATGTGAAGAAGGAGGATTCAAGAAACGTCTATGTTCTCTTGTATGGAGGGAAAGCGATGAACCTGTTGAATTTGTTCAAAAATGGGAAGCTTTATTGCATAAATTTGATTTAGATAAGCATAAATGGTTAAATGATATGTTTAACATATAATAAAGTTGGATCCCTGCTTATTTTAGAGATATCCCAATGAGTGGTTTGATGAAAACTACTTCAAGATCTGAAAGTGAAAACTATTGTTTTGGTCATAATTCTAACTGGAGCTATACTCTAGTTCATTTTCTTTTTCGTTATGAAAGTGCTTTAGATCAACAAAGGAATAATCAACGTGTTCTTGATAATAAATCAAGAATTAATAGACCTTCATTGAAAATAAATCATTTAGTTGAACAACATGCTGCAGAATTTTATACTCTTGAAGCATTCTATGTGGTTCATGCTGAGATTGTTGCTTCTATTGATAGTTGTACTGGGTCTATGAAAAACTTGGGCTATGTAAAAGACAGTGATAAAGAGTGGTTTGGAGAGTTTAAGGTATTGTCTTTTAAAATAAATAAGTATGATCAAGAAAATGTTTTTTTAATTTATTATAAATTGTAGTTAATTTTTTCATTTACTTTTTTCAGGTTGAGTATAATGAAGAAACTCGTTCAGTTAACTATACTTGTCTACATTTTGAAAGACGTAGTCTGTTATGTCGTCATGCTTTTTATACTCTTAGAGCACATGGCATTAACAAGATTCCAAAACAATATCTTTTAAAACGTTGGAAAAAAGAAGTTATTGTTTTACCTCTTCTTGGATCTTCTTTTAAAGCAAATGGATCTTCAGGTAGTTGTATTTCTAAAATTTATTCTAAAGTGAATGCGATAATCAATCATTGCGGATATGATGAAGAAAAAATGGGTATATTTCTTGAAAAAATGAGCATTTATGAATCTGGATTGGAATCATCAACTGTTGCGCAGTCTTCAGGAAATAAAGAGGATAATATATCATCTATGATTGGTATTCCCAAACCTGCTGCTATTGATGTTTTTCCTCTTGATATCGGATCAAATAAGGGTGGAGTTACTGGTGCAAGATATAAACCTTCTAATAATGACGTCAAATTTAAAGATCCTAAAGAATGTGGGAAAAAATTGAGAAACTGTAAAATCTGTAAGGAATTAACAAATCATGATTACAGGAATTGTCCAAACAATCCAGACAGGAAAGTTCTTACTGCTAAGAAAGCCATTAAGAAGACGAAACGAAACGGAAAGAAAGTTAAGAATAAATCAAACAATGCTAATGCTGAGCACGGTACTGAAGTTTTTAACTTTAAGGAGTAAGTTAACTTATCGTATATGAGTCGGATTTGTTAAGATTGAATCTGCATTAATTTTTTTTTTATTTATTTATTTTAAGCTATAAAGTCAAATTGATGTACTGTGATATTTATCAATGTTATGTTTTTCATCATTTATTTCATTATTAAGTTGTAATGTTGATTAAGTATTTTTAAAGGTTATCAAGTGAAATTCATATACTTTATCATTGTTCTAATAATCAATTTGTGAAATTAACAAAAAATGTACTTTATCATTGATTAACTGATTATGTTTATGTTATTTTGATGTACTGTGATATTAAAAAAATTATGTGATTTTTTGTTTAAAATTAATTCATTAAACCATTTAACACAAAATATGAGTTTGATACAACTCGAATATTTTTTTCATCAGAAAATAGAGTTAAAAGCACAAAATATAAAGTTTACAAACATAAATACTAATTTAATATTCATCATAATTACAATTATCTTGAGAATCTTTATCTTGTTCTTCTCCTTGATCATCCATTTTTTCAAGTTTTGCTACTTCTTTCTCATATTCTTTTAATGATGGATATTTTTTTTAATTATAGTGTAACACCCCCAAATTCGGTACAGCGGAAGACTTAATCAAGTTTTCGGGGCGTTACTGTTGGATTGGTATCTCACACGAGTATAGCAAAAATATAGTCATTTAACATTCAAAACCAATCCTAAATTTAAGTATCCAAAACATTTAATCCAAAAGTATAAATATTAGGCCCAAAACATGATTTAATAAAATAGGTCCCCAAGTTTATCAGAGTCAAATATGATCCTTGAACCCCGCCTTCTTGCCAAGCTTCCACCGATCACGTATTCCAAACATCTTTCAAATACCTGAGAAATCATGCTAAAAGGTCAGCTTACGCTGGTGAGTTCATAGGTTTAAGTTCCATAAAATCATAGTGGAGCTGTAGGACTTGATTCGCTATGCAAGACCTAAGATAGATAAATACCGTTTGCACACATCGATCCTACCCGGATCACCAACCATATAACCATATCCCGCATCCAAGGATTACTCGGGCCCCGCGACTCTAGTCCAGCACTGTCGTGGCAACCTCTAGAACAGTTGCCAACCCCGGACTAGGTCGATGTAGAAGTCTATTCTTAGCTAGGCAACGGTTCAACCTAGTCTAAGGCAACAACTACCACACATCTATCTAAACAGTCAAGCATATAAGCAAATCCAAACAGTTTTAACAGTCCAAAAACAGTAGCATGATTCTCACCCCAATATAGTTAAAAACGTAGATAAAAGTGGGGCTATGAAACTCACCTTTGCCACAGCAATGCACTATTCACTATTGACACGACTGGCATCTAAAGTTAATCTCCATGGCATCCAAAAGAATGTACGACGAGTACAATAGAATAGTTGTGACGCAACCTAATGCATATACGATATTCTTAGAATACGACTCATATGATAAAGAAATCAATAGAAAGTAATGTGTTGTAGTTTTCGTGGATCATTCATGTGTTACTTTCAAAATTACATTATCGTTCCCAAAAGTTAATAATTAATATCTGAAAAGTTTTGTTTTAACGTTTCGTGTGGTGGTAAAAAAACATAGACGCGATGCATAACTCACGCTAAAGAGGAAAAGAAGACATCGACATAATCGAGACATACAGACCATAACTAACGCCAAAAAAAGGAAAAGACATTGACAGAGTCAAGAAATACCGACAATACTCAAGCTAGTCAAAGACTAGGAAGCGACGACAACTATTTATGTAACATAAATAGGTTAATTGAGAAGTTTTGACAATTTACCCAATAATCCCCAAACGTACATGCTTAATAACAACAGACAAGTTTCCATTTATCGCTCAATTAATAAAGGTTTTCCAATTGTTATTCGTAATTACACAAGTTTATAAGAAAGTACTTCTTATATTGTATATTCAATAGGATACTATAAATGACCCGTTCGTTTATTCCAACGTTCCCAAACCATTACGACTTTAACAAGTTATCTTATCAAAATAATACTTCCAAAAAAGTTTATAAAAGCTAACATGTATTGTAAAACACGAGTTACCATCGTATTTAATAAGGGTTTATAATAGGTTAAACCATATCCGTCAATAATATTTATAGTTATATACTTCAACAGCAGCTTAGATGTGAAAACGGAATATTTAGTTTTATCGCAAAAACAATTATACTACAATCATTTAAACCAAGACGTTTAGTAGAATACAGCATACTAATCAATATAACTGTTATCAAAAAGT
Organism: Chrysanthemum seticuspe; assembly: GCA_019973895.1. Taxonomy (NCBI): domain Eukaryota; kingdom Viridiplantae; phylum Streptophyta; class Magnoliopsida; order Asterales; family Asteraceae; genus Chrysanthemum; species Chrysanthemum seticuspe. The sequence goes on from BPTQ01000009.1 coordinate 189,868,820, forward strand.
TTATAAAAGATATTCTGTATTTATAAAACACCAGTCATTATCATAGCTGGTAAAGGTTTATAATTAAACAAAACCGTATTCATTAACAATATATATCTAATCATGTCGCTATTAGTTAATACGTGACAATAAAACATTTAGTCTCATTGTAAATCAAATATATCAAACTCATAATCAAAATAATCATGTACATCAAATGTTACTTCACGTTTATAAACCGTATTAAATGTTATAACGTAAATGTAATACTCGATATTACTCATAAATCGCCTACTTAGTGCCTAATGTTCATTACTTTGTTTTACAAATATTTACTCATCTTTAACTCAAGTTTTATATCGTTGTATAAGTGATTTGTTACCAAATCATGTTGTTAAGTATATATATATATATATATATATATATATATATATATATATATATATATATATATATATATATATATATATATATATATATATATAAATATGTATATAGTTAACCCGTAGACATACGTTATTTAAGTATTTCATTTGTAGTCGTTAATTCATGTACATTTAACCCGTCATATAATTTCAATTAGTCCAATATAATTTATTCCGACAGTTCGTTATCCGATATAGTTATATCCAATATCATATACTTGTTATGCAACCTGGGTTACCTATTTTATCCCGTGACATAATTCTAATTTTATTGACTAGCACCAAACAACCTAAGTTAATGTTCGGGTCAAACCGACACTCTAAACGGGGGGGGGGGGGGGGGACAACTAATTCCAAGACCCAAATATGTAACACATACTCCCATTTTCAGAATCGTTAAACAAGATTAAGCAATCCTAACCCATTTACCATGAAATAACCAACTAGAAGAATTTTCCTCTTGGCAACTCTTAAAATATAACTTCATTCATTTATTTTGAATCAACTATTTGTTACCGTACTAAATTTGACGGGTTCATGAACTTTTGACTCGAGATCTAGAGACACAAACGACCCGCTTGCGATGACTTGACTCGCTGAGTCAACCAAACTCAGTGATTTGACTCGTACAGCCCCTCAACCCAACGATATCCAGTTTTTAGGAACCATGTTAGTCCCATTACTGTGTCTGAAATAATAAGTATCAATATTATCACACGAGTCCATGTACAACGAATTGTGAATATAAATCTGGGACACACGTAACACTCGACACCCTTTGTTTTATACCCATACCACCACATGAAAATCAAAACGACCTTTTTAATCCTTGTTTTACATTCTTGCATCCACGAAACACAACACAATATAACATATAGATATTTATAGGAAAGAAATAGAACACGACAACAATATATATAACAGTTAGGGCTTTTATAGAGAGAAAAGAGAGGTGGACGAGGTGTAATGTTGGTGACTTGTATGAGTACAACTCATAACAACCAAGCTTGGAACCTCTAAAACGTTTTACCTCAAACCCTAAAATTTTTGAATCAAAATAATTAGATTTAGGGCGCGTCTTTTTGATCCGTGGCGTGCGGGTTACAAAAACGTAACCACAATTACCCGATCTATCATCTAGGAGGGGTGGTGTAATTGTTGGTAGTCGCCGGAAGTTGGCCGGAAAAGATGACGGCGCCGGAACGCTAGTTTGGGTTTGGCCGGATTTTAGAGAAAGAGGGGGGAGGTTTTATTTGTGTGTGAAGTTTAGTGAGAGAAAGAGAAGGAAGGAAATGAGAGAAATGGGAGGGTTGGGGGTATTTATACCCCTGGAAGGACTAATGTTGTAATTAGAATAAACATAAGGATGGAAGTGAAACTATTAGAGGGACCCTAGTTGAAACTTTATAAAACTTACTATATATTTGTTTCGGGGCTCGTTTTGACTAGCAATCGAAGGATTCGTGACCCGAGAGTTACGCCATTGTTTTTAAAATATTATTTCCGATAAAACCGATATATAATACGACTCTTATCTCAAATTTATTAAAACGTCCGATCTAATCGATGTTTCTCCAATTTCGACGCATCAAGGAATTTACGAGTTGTCATAGCCTCACCTCCTTAAAAGGAATCGTGTCCGCGCGATTCAATTCAAGTTATCCGTTAAAGTCTAGAAGGGGTGAGTGCAAAAGCACGAGAGTTTATCTTCACATTCCCTACGTGAATCTATGATCTTACTGCGAGTTTCTATGAACTTTGAAGACAGAGAGGAAACTTTACTAACGTTGCTAGATTTCATCATCTATGGTTTCGATAGGTCAATTAAAGTTAAAACGTCCAAAGATTAGGATTCCTTAGAGGGATTACAATTGCCTTATCGGTGAGTCTTTTCTTCCTATTACGCATGAAATGTTGGGAACTCTACTGAGTCTTGATGGTAGCAAGGATTTTCAAAAGGATTGATATAGCGGGGATTAAGTTTTCACGTTTACTACTCGCTTCACATAATTTCATGGTGGATCCGCAAGCTTAATTCTAGGTGATATCGGAGGGTTCAAGAGATTTGCGTTGTCTATGTCTCCAAATGGTTTGTGAGTAACTTACATATCCATCTCAACTTAGAACAGTTTCCTTGGTATCTTCTTAAATAGGTTCAGAGTTGGTAGGTTGGGTATTTCCGTTTCTACCCAACAATCTGGATCGGCACTTACGACCATAAAGGATCTCTTATGGTGCCTTTGTGGTACTAAAGCGATAGGTCTGGTTATAGGAGAAGTTGGCCAAGGGAAGGTGTCCATCCCAAGCATTGCCAAACTTTATAGGTACGCTACGTGATCTACTAGGGTTCGAATGGTTCCTTTACTTCAGCCCTTAGTCTGGAGATGATACACTGCAAGCATATCCAGATCGGTTCTCTCGGCTCTAGGAAGTGATACATGAAAAATGGGTGTGTGGCGATAGCCATAATTCGGAAGGATAGAAATCAGCATTTCCTAAAGCACACGGTTTCCTTTACGTGTGGAGAAGTCCATTTATATAACTTAGGTTTTTTGATCGCACTTCTTCCTTAAAGAGTATCGAAGGGAGTTGAAGGTTGAGAAACAAGAATCAGGTGTGTTCTAACATGGTGAATCTCAGGTAGATAAAGTGGATCAAGGGGGATTCCATTTTTAGTCGAAGTTCTATAGTGGGAAGAATGTAAGGAGCTAAAGTTCGAAAGGGAGGACTAGCTTATTGGAGCAAGTCACTTTACCGGAAGGAGAGGAGTAGGTATTCTCTCACCTCCTTAAAATAAGATAGGGGGATTCTCTATTACTGCTATAACTTATGGGAGAGAGAGACGAGCAATGTCATCCATACTTTCCATCTTACTGATTGGCGGGAGGTGAATAGGTTGGTAAGACTACTAACAACCACTTAGGTAAAGGCGGGGATCTACTTCCAAGGTTTCGCCTATGGTGTAGCTTATCGTTTGGTGAGAGGTCCAAAAGGTTAGCAGGTGCTTCCCGAAGGATGAGAGAAGGATTAGGTGGTTGTCCTAGAGAACGTGGTTCAGGTTTCTCCTTAGGGTTTCAAAATTTCTGCTGATTACGGAATTTCTACTAGATGAGAAGTCTAGGTAGTTCAGAGTATGTCTCTATTAGAAAGTGTTGATTGCTACCAACAATTGGTCGGTTGACTTAGCATGATGTCTAGGTTAGAGACGAAAAGTACGACTCCTAATAGAGAGTATTGGTTACTAGCCGCAGTCAATCGATTGACTCATTGATGCACTTAATATTTAACGCAGAAAGGTTCAATATTAAACTCCAAAGTTCTAGTTCCCAAAAGAAGTTCGTCTATCGATCAATATCAATTCAACTCTTAAATACGACCGAAGGTTAACGGCTCTAAGTTGGTTTACTAAGGAAATTCGCATCGATGGTGTGTAAGGTACCATATTGATAGAATAGGGTAGGTATTACCATAACCGGTGGTGTGACGTAGCAGGCTATTGTTGACAAACAATGTTGAGGGTTCAATGTTGCTAGAGTCAACATCGACAGAACATATCTAAGGATAATCCTCGGTGAACAACTTCACTAAAACAAGTCGTTAGATCATTATCGATAGAGGTACCTATATAGAGAATAAGGTACGACATCAACAACACGTAAGGTACTACCTTAACTGAAAGTTGTTGGCGAAGCAACGTCGACCACGACATTATCGGTTCAGGAAATGAGCAACGTCGACTAGATGACGTCGTTAAAATCAACATCGAGCGAATGGTAAGGTTTCAGAAGTTTTCTCAACAATTGGTTCAAGACTAGGCTTGAGGTATAAGTGTCAGTAATAGGGTTACCAACGAAACGAGGCTAGATGACAAATCCACGGTGTCACTACTGAAACGATGTGGAATGATAATTCCAACATGATTACTATTGAAATACGGTGGAATGATAATTCCAACAAGATTACTATCGAAATACGGTGGAATGATAATTCCAATATGGTTACTATCGTAATGCGACCAGATGATGTTTCGAAATTGAATACCGATTAAAGGTCGAAAGATGATTTTAACAAAGTTATCAACGAAACGGAGCCGAATAATAATTCGAGGCCAAATGATGATTTGAAGTTAAATTATGAGTTAAAACTCGGAACGAGATCAGAATCACAAAGTCGAAAATCCAAAATCCAAAATCAAAACCAAATCCGAAATAGTCCAGACCAAATCCAAAACAGCTCAAAATAATTTCAAATGCTCGAATAGATCAACGAGGCTTATGTCGAAAAACAATTCGGATGAAAACAGTGCCAATCGAGTCTCACTCGACTTATGGCGAACTACGCTCAAGTGTTACAAACAAGAATTTCACAAAACGGAGACGTATAACGATGCCAGAAGTGTTACGATTCAAAAGGTGCTACGATGTCAGTGTGTCGTGTGTGAGTGCGGCTTTTCGTGATGTTTAGCGAGTGTGAGTGTGCGAGTCCACCTAAAGTTTATCGTTCTAAAAACCAATCTCAAATCCGAACAAAATTTTGTTATAACACTTCCTAGTATTTGTAAAATTCACCTCTGAGACGGACATAGGTGATCAGTCCATGTCCTGCTGTCTCTGGCTGATTATAGGTGATCAGTCTATATTCAATCGAGGTTCGATAAATTTTTATTAAGCAAGGCACAACCAGTTTATAACCAATTCTTAATATATATTCCCAACTTCAATGTTATATGCCCAAAATGTATTCATTTCCTCTTAGTGTTAGGTATCATCGTGTGTGTGTGTGGTATCGACTCGACAAACACCATGAATGCACTCAAATAACCACAATGCGACTCATAATGACACAATGAGACGTCTAAATGATAAACTTTATAGTTTAATAAGTTTCGGAATAAATAGTTAGACCTTATCGAATTCGTCAACTCGATAAACTCAACCATTTGTTCATGTCGCTTATTATCCCAAAACCAAACACATCCAAACGAGTCATAAGGATAATTTTCCCATTAATAACGTTATCCTACGTACATAGCGGGCGCCTATTAGGTTCGTCAACCTAATAAGTCCGTCATCTACGTGGATCGACGATATTAATGTTAGGTCATCCGTAGCCCACGCACAACACATAAATGACATTAAATATTCATAAATGATACCCTTCGATAAACGTGCCTCCAAAACATTTAATGACTCATTTATTACAAAAAATTTCTATTTTTAAGCATTGGTTCCCTTTTTAAAATGTCGAATAACAAGGCGAGCCTTGTTGTCGAATGCTTAGTACAAAACCATTTATCACCTATATTTTCTAGTACTATTTACTAGTAAATATATATATAAATTTCGATATAAATTTCAATATAAATTTATTCATCTCACTATAAATTTCAATATAAATTTCAACAAAATTTTCAATATAAATTTCAAGTCATTATTCGTTTCGAGTTCCCAAGTCCGAGTCATGACTCTCGGCTTTTACACCTCATATTGTTCAATACACACTAAAGACCAAGATACAGCATTTTCGGGGTCAGTCGAGACTAGAAAGTCACGATAACACCTGACGTAGCGCAAGGTTGACATATATACCATTAAGTCCAAAATAAACAATTTTCACAATTCTAATTAATCCTCCAAATAATCTCATACCAATCTCGCCATCTAAACAGACAACCAAACATACCCAACATAATTAAACACTTCCAATCGACTCTTTCAATTTCCCAAACACAACCGATTAACGGATATCAAATCTAATATTTGTCAATAACTTACCAATTACCCAAAACACCACAATTAATTTGTTATTCAATTAAGGCTATTAATTGAAATGTCCTTTGATTCCAAAAATCTGATTCATACCAATGATTCAACGTTAACCAAATAATCACACGTTAGTCCAATTTATTATCTGAAAACACTTACTGGTTTCACATATCATTATAACATTAACGGACATGAATTCATTATTAGTAATCAAAACCGATTACCACTTGTTTGACAAATTTTAAAGAAAAAAACAACGGTTTACGAAGGTTTCGACTCAAAATCGTGACACGAGACCATCACCAATCGACATCATCAAAATCATTATAATCCATCATCTAGTTATGATCAAGGGTACATAAACATGATAAGATGCAAAACACGTGAACATGACACACACACGACACCAACACACCAGTTTACATGCTTTATTAGCTTTAACGCGTTTTAGACTCGTGTTCATCAAAATTTAACTGTGGAACTCACCTTCACGAGACAAAAGGCCTCATTTGTGACTCCCTGACTTAGTTATAATAGTACCATTTCCTTTATATTCCTAAATCATTTCCACGACCACTACTAATGTGCAAGTTTTAAATCAAGTGGTGAGATTACGCCAGGAAATTGCGTAACCCTGATACTTTGAGAGTATCCGCATTATTGATAAATAATGTTGAATTATTGGTTATCACATTCTGTGTTCATTTGCTCACTTTAATCTTCCAAGTACAATCTAATAGATTCCACGTATTTGTGTATATTCGTGCCAAGTTTTCTCTCTGTTGTTTTGGAACTATCCAGGGCAACTACTTAATATAAGCTAAGTGTTATAGATTTAAGGTTTAGGACTCCACACTCTGTGAAAGGTATAGTGCGTGCGAAAACATGAGGACATGTTTTCTGTGCATGTATGAGCATGAGGACATGCTTATAGGGCGTGCATAAGCATATGAAAATGCTTTTGAGGTATGCGTAAGCATGAGGACATGTTTATTGTGTGTGTATAAGCATGTGAAATGCTTATAGTGAACTACTAAGGTAGGCAGACTTAAATCGTCTACTAATACGGCACACGTTCAATCAAGTGTTCAATCAAACCGTTCATCAAATAAGCCATAAACATCTCATCAATCATCTTATCAATCAATTCGAGTTTAAAATTCCAAAATCATAATATACCGTATACTCAAATCAAATCCGTAGCATCTCGATAATCACATCTCATTACCCAAAATCAATAATCATATCCCAAGACATCATATTTTGAAAAGTAATATGTAATTCATAATATCTCATAAGTCAAATCGTAGTTCATACCATAATCAAATAAGAAGCTTCGGCTCGGCAAGCGGGCGTGCGTTGGTCGAGGATCAATTTTCTAAAAAGTGGTTATAGTTTAGGGTTTATAAAATACCTAGTTCTCTATAACCTTGAGCTCTGATACCAATCTGTAACACCCCCAAATTCGGTACAGCGGAAGACTTAATCAAGTTTTCGGGGCGTTACTATTGGATTGGTATCTCACACGAGTATAGCAAAAAGATAGTCATTTAACATTCAAAACCAATCCTAAATTTAAGTATCCAAAACATTTAATCCAAAAGTATAAATATTTGGCCCAAAACATGATTTAATAAAATAGGTCCCCAAGTTTATCAGAGTCAAATATTGCCAAGCTTCCACCGATCCTTGAACCCCGCCTTCTTGCCAAGCTTCCACCGATCACGTATTCCAAACATCTTTCAAATACCTGAGAAATCATGCTAAAAGGTCAGCTTACGCTGGTGAGTTCATAGGTTTAAGTTCCATAAAATCATAGTGGACCTGTAGGAGTTGATTTACTATGCAAGACCTAAGATAGATAAATACCGTTTGCACACACCGATCCTAACCGGATCACCAACCATATAACCATATCCCGTATCCAGGGATTACTCAGGCCCCGCGGCTTTAGTTCAGCACTATCGTGGCAACCTCTAGAACAATTGCCAACCCCGGACTAGGTCGATGTAGAAGTCTATTCTTAGCTAGGCAACGGTTCAACCTAGTCTAAGGCAACAACTACCACACATCTATCTAAACAGTCAAGCATATAAGAAAATCCAAATAGTTTTAACAGTCCAAAAACAGTAGCATGATTCTCACCCCAATATAGTTAAAAACGTAGATAAAAGTGGGGCTATGAAACTCACCTTTGCCACAGCAATGCACTATTCACTATTGACACGACTGGCATCTAAACTTAATCTCCATGGCATCCAAAAGAATGTACGACGAGTACAATAGAATAGTTGTGACGCTACCTAATGCGTATATGATATACTTAGAATACGGCTCATATGCTAAAGAAATCAATAGAAAGTAATGTGTTGTAGTTTTCGTGGATCATTCATGTGTTACTTTCAAAAGTACATTAGCGTTCCTAAAAGTTCATAATTAATATCTGAAAAGTTTAGTTTTAACGTTTCGTGTGGTGGTAAGAAACATAGACGCGATGCATAACTCACGCGAAAGAGGAAAAGAAGACATCGACATCATCGAGACATACAAACCATAACTCACGCCAAAAAAAGGAAAAGACAATGATAGAGCCAAGAAATACCAACAATCCTCAAGCTAGTCAAAGACTAGGAAATGAAGACAACTATTTATATAACATAAATAGGTTAATTGATAAGTTTCGACAATTTACCCAATAATCCCCAAACGTACATGCTTAATAACAACAGACAAGTTTCCATTTATCGCTCAATTAATAAAGGTTTTCCAATTGTTATTCGTAATTACACAAGTTTATAAGAAATTACTTCTTATATTGTATATTCAGTAGGCTACTATAAATGACCCGTTCGTTTATTCCAACGTTCCCAAACCATTATGACTTTAACAAGTTATCTTATCAAAATAATACTTCCAAACAAGTTTATAAAAGCTAACATGTATTGAAAAACACGAGTTACCATCGTATTTAATAAGGGTTTATAATAGGTTAAACCATATCCGTCAATAATATTTATAGTTATATACTTCAACAGCAGCTTAGATGTGAAAACAGAATATTTAGTTTTATCGCAAAAACAATTATACTACAATCATTTAAACCAAGACGTTTAGTAGAGTACAGCATACTAATCAATATAACTGTTATCAAAAAGTTTATAAAAGATATTCTGTATTTATAAAACACCAGTCATTATCATAGCTGGTAAAGGTTTATAATTAAACAAAACCGTATTCATTAACAATATATATCTAATCATCTCGCTATTAGTTAATATGTGACAATAAAACATTTAGACTCGTTGTAAATCAAATATATCAAACTCATAATCAAAATAATCCCGTACATCAAATGTTACTTCAAGTTTATAAACCGTATTAAATGTTATAACGTAAACATAATACTCGATATTACTCATAAATCGCCTACTTAGTTCCTAATGTTCATTACTTTGTTTTACAAATATTTACTCATCTTTAACTCAAGTTTTATATCGTTGTATAAGTGATTTGTTACCAAATCATGTTGTTAAGTACATATATATATATATATATATATATATATATATATATATATATATATATATATATATATATATATATATATATATATATATATATATATATATATATATATATAT